>PVJA010003802.1:0-65085 GCA_004027025.1 Myocastor coypus | reverse complement strand
GGATATTGGGAAATGGTAAAATGCTATCATAATGATATTTTTAACTAATGACTCACTTCTAAACAGTCCGTTTGCAGAGAGGGTCTGAAGCACGCGCCCTTCCTGGGCTTAGTATTCTCTGTCTCTGCTGTGTTTGTTGTAGAGACCCAAGGAGGCTAGGTACAGTTAAAATTCTGGGTAAAAATTTTCAAATCCCATTTATATGCTCTAGTGTCATGGAAAACTGTCAGGGTCGCAGGGACCATATTTTCTCTTATGTATCTGTAGTGCTTTCACTACAGCCAAGCAGCTTCACCTGCTGGGCGGTTCTCTCAGCTATAAAGACAGTGATGGCTAGGCAGGTGCAAGTCACTGACCTTCTGAAGGCCCTCTTCACTTCAGCTGTGTGCAGACCTCCGCGTCACTAGCACGCTGGACTCTTGCTGCCGCTAGGAAAAAGTCAGCAGAGACCCTGTCATGTAAATGTTTTTAAAGGACCATAAACAAATACAGAGCATGAAGTGACACAGATGTGCCATTTTTACACCAGCACCGTGGCTGGCACTATGTGGAATGCGAGGGCTCTGTGTCCAGGGCTCTATTCCAGCACGCCCTCCGCCCTTTGCAGCAGGAGCCGGAGCTCAGCCAGCTGTTTTCCTTGGCCGCCATGTTCCCCGCCCTCCTAAGTGTGAGGCTCTGAGGGTGAGTCTTGGCTGTCCAATCCCAGAGCCTGTGCTGTGTTGCGTTTTAAAATTACCCCCAGAGTACTTTATATTGTGTTGGGCTTTATTTTTGCGTGAGGTAAATGATGTGGCAAATGGAGTTGTTTTTGAGAAATTCAAACCCAGACAGTGTCATGGAAGGGTCATGCGCCCAAGATGACGTCGCGAAAGCACCTTCCTTTGCTCCTGGTTGGCTTCCTGGTTGTAAAACCACATTTTGACATTGTTAACAAGTTATTTTAACTAATTTTCTAAACCTAGGTTTTTTTTTGTTTGTTTGTTTTTTTGGGTTTTTTTTTAGTGTATTTAGGACAGGGTCTACAGAGTCTCACTATGTAGTCTGAGCTCCTAGTGAGTCTCCTGTTTTCATTCTCCCAAGGGCTGTGATTATGGGTGCATGCCACTAGGGCCAGTCTTACCGTCTCAGAGCGCTCTGGGGTGGGGCTGGTACAGCATGCCGCAGACTGAACCGTGGCTACTGTGCTCTGCCTAGGCGGGTGCTTTAGTGCGCTAAGCTATTGGGCCAGCCCTAAGCCTAGTTTTCTGAAGTTAGTCAAAACCTGGAAGCTGGGCATGGTGGCACATGCCTGCAATCATCACAGCGCTGGGAAGACTGAGCCAGGAGGATTGGTGTGAGTTGGAGACCAGGCGGGCCGGCCTGAACTGCATAGCGAGACCCTGTCTCAAAAAGATCAAAAAAAAAAAGCATTGAATGAATTAAAGTTGACAGGAAAGTAGTACTTTACTAAAACGAGGGCAATGTATAGCTACCATCTAAGGATATTGACAAGATAATGTTTAAAACAATAGTTAAATCATGTATATGTAATTCCTTGATGTGAAATTTTGCAAAGTACTATATAGAAATCTAAGTGATACGAAGAAAATAACAGATAAATACTGATGACCATACTGCTTTCTTTGTTAATGGCTGGCTCAGCCTGCCCTGGGGGTGGGGCTGGCGCAGCAGGTGGTGCCGGGAGTGAGCCGCGGTTCCTAAGCAGGCACTTTAGGCTGCTGAGCCATCTCACTGGCCCCGATGACCATACTCTTAGTGAAATAAATGAAACACTCTCGTGTAAATATCGCAGTGTCTCTGGGAGGCACTGAAAGAGTGACAAAGAACCAAAATTTACAATAGGTATTGTAAAATGGGGGGAAAAACTATTCAAAGGGAAAGAGGAACTAAAGAAGGAAGAGGTAGAAAGGAAGAGAGAAGAAAAGAATGATAGAAGGAGGATAAACTAGAGAGAAAACTTTGTAAATATGGAGGGGAAGACCAGCGAGGGGAGTGGAGGGGGTTAGGAAACAGGCGCAGACTCCTTATGATGATTATAATCATATGCAGCTCAATTGTATCAATAAACTTCATAACACTATCCCAGGCTGTTCCATCCTGTCATGTTCTAATGCCGTCAGTGACGTGCGCCGCTCTGTGCGCCTTCTCGCGGTCCTGCTTTGTTTCTCCTCCCTCTTCCTTCTTTTCGTAGCCCTTCTTCCCACTAGCTGCAGTGTCCTCAGGAGGCCTGGGCACCGCAGGCCTTAGCATGTTCCGCCGAGTTCCCTCAGGACCGCTGCACTAGCGACTCTCGTGCAAGCCACGGGGACGCACTGTGAGTGCCCTGAGCGGAGACCCAGCCTGTTTGCCAGGTTACCCCGCAGCACTGGCGTGCAAGCCAACAGGCCTCCAGGAGGAGCCGGGCGGGATGGCTGACGGGCCTGGACCGCGTTATGTGGTTATATTTTAGGACATACTGATTTGTATGGGTATGTGTTTGTCCCTCAGAATGTTTACATTCTTTGCGCGGCGGTAGTACATACGTATAGCATTTCTCAATTCCCTTTGCGCCCCTTCCCTCTTTCCCTCCTCACCCACCCACGTCTTGATCCTTCCACGGGGCACGGTCCAGCTCGGCCTTCTCCGGCTCTGCTTTTGCTGCCCACGTCCCGGTTCCTTGCAGCGCATCGCCCGTGCAGCTCTCAGGCCTGGCTGCCCGGCTCGCTTCGCTTCGCATTCTGCTCCAGGGTGCGTCCTTTGCCCGCAGAGGACTCAAGTTTATCTTTCTTTGTGGTAGAATTTGTTTTTCTTTACGATTTTATCTCAGCCTTTTCTTTTAATGTGCCTGGTCTCCCCTGCCGCATGTCGCTAGTGGCTCTTAACTCAGGGTCTTTTTGTGAATGTAAATATTTTCCTTCCAAATTGAGTATTGCAAATGTGATTCCGAGTGGTTTCTCAAAACTGCTCATTAGCTAATTTGTAAAGATAATTCCAAAGGAAAATCTCTAAAAATGCTCTAAGCAAAAGCTGCCTTGTGGGATTAATGGTTTCCTTGGGGATTTGGAAGAGGAATGCTCCTGGTCGGTTACGAGACCAGCCTCAAAACATACCATTACTGTACATTATGTCCTTCCCAGATGCACCCAGCACTCTGGACCGAGTGCTTGTGAGGGCGAGCCCAGCTGCCACTTGCATGATTCTATACCATGTTGACTGTTGCCGCATTTTAATTTTATGAACTACCCAGTATGGAAAAGTGGTAAGTCCCACAATCATTTGTGAGGACTGTAACATAGGGCTTGCTTTTATTTCTCTAAAAAGTGATTAAAACTGTGGTTCTACAGGAGTTTCAAACTGAATCTCCTATGAAAGGCTTTCCATTTTATTCATTTGTTGCTGTAGCTAGCAGGTCGTCTTTCACACTTTTAAGAAACATTCTTTGAGAGGTGTTCTCAAATATGTTTATGTGTAAAAAATAAAAGGAACAAAACATTCAAGTTAACATTTTATTCCTAAGCATCCTGCCCTTATTGTACAGAATACAATGGAAGAAACTAGCCATGGAGAATACAGTTAGTTTGCACGGTGAAGTGTCCTAGCAGAAGAATTTTATCACTGTCTTCCAGCCTAGAGGCATGCAAGCCATGAGTTTTTCTCCATGTGAGTAGAGAAGGATGGAAATTTGATTTCTGAGTTGGACTGTGGTGTGTAATTTCCCACGGAATAGGCCTTAGTCTCCTGAGTGTAAAGCATGTGCCCAGTATACTTTAATAATTTCTTAATCTTATTGGAGAAAATGTGGAGGGCGCAAAAATGTCAAGCATGTGACCCTGGTTACTAATGTCATGTATGGCGTCTGATAAGACAGTAAAGCAGTGACAGGAATTCTACCAAGTGTCTGATGACGTGACCCTGCCATTAGGGAAGTGACTTGTGTCTCATAGGTAATTGCTTTTCTTTCACTTCCAAGGCTGGAGATGTTATTATATTGCATCTTGAATTGAGCAACTGTTCCCACTTTCGGTCATCATAGTGGCAGCAAGTAAGGAAGTGGAGTCAGTAAAATTCAGAGTTAGTGAGCTTGTTTCATGTTTAGTGAACTTTGTCCTGTACTGTCTCATTTGTGTGTGTGCCCAAATGTATGTGAAGAAAACTTGATTTAAATTTATACAGTCAGGGCTGGCCAAATAGCACAGGGGATTAGAGCACTTGGAAGCAGGAGCAGAGAGGCCAGGGTTTCGGTTCCCCGGGGCACACTGAGATGGCAATTGAGACTGGGCGTGGTGACACGTGCCTGTCATCCCAGCTCTTGGGAGGCTGTAAACAGGTGGATCCCTATGAGTCTGATCTCGTAGTGAGACCCTGAACACCCTGTAGACCCTCACCTAAAATACAAACACCAGTAAAATAAATAAATGTTCACAGTCATAATTTCATAAAGCTTTTTGTATACTAATATCATTTAGAAGGAAAATAATTCCATGCTAGCTCGTTGGATGAATTAAATAGCGCTTCTCTCTGTATTAATGAAATCTGGTACCTCTTGGTTTCGTGCTGCAGTCTTACATCCTAAACTAGATCTGCTGTGAAATCTTTTGTTGGACTAACCTTTCAGAAAGGAGGTATAACTGCCAACAGCAGTTAGTCATAATAAGGGTAATTTTCTCATAGCGCATAATTTGAAAAATAATAGCAAGTTGGTTTATAACAGACGCTTCTAATTAGACAATTAGTGAGTAACAAGAAAGGATGTTTTCAAATTTGCATATTTATTTATGGTGCATAATGTTAGCTTGAAGATCCAGTAGCTTTTTGGTGTAATTTTATAATTTCTGTAATTGTTTACAAATGTGAATTCATGTGCTACTACAAAGAAATTTTTCTGTTGGAATTATAATTTCTCTTAGTCTTCTTTACTTAAGGCTGCAAGTTGAAACAGGGAAAAGCCGAAAGGCTTCCCGGTGCGGCCCTGTGATAAGGCTCAGACCCAGCCTACACTAGGTCTTAGGTTCAAGTCCCAGGATAGAAGCAACAAAGAAAGACACAAAAGCACTTCACTAATATATTTGAGAATAGGCCAGAGATTTAGTTTGGTGGCACAGGTGCCTGCCTCGTAAGCCAGGTCCTGAGATCGACTCCTGGTACTCCCCCCAAAAAAAGATGAGGGGAGAGGAAGGAAAATTATGTTTAATTAGGTACACTGTCATTTTTTATTAGAAGCATGTTTAATTATATAGGTATACAATTATTCTGTTTAAACCTTCAATAAGTGAATTCAGTGAATTGCTCATGTGTAGTAAGGCTGTGGTGCAGAGTAGGGGAGCCACAGCCCCCCGTGTTATGGGCTCCTGCTCTTGCATGGGCTGATGCTCTACTTTTGGTTTAAACACTAGTTCCTCTTGTTTTTTTCTGTCTGTCTC
Organism: Myocastor coypus; assembly: GCA_004027025.1. Lineage (NCBI taxonomy): Eukaryota > Metazoa > Chordata > Mammalia > Rodentia > Myocastoridae > Myocastor > Myocastor coypus. The sequence goes on along the minus strand of PVJA010003802.1, from coordinate 59,686 downwards.
ATTCCTTCTCTCGACACTTACACAAAGAAGCACACATATGTATAGACATGCATGTACACACATGTTTCATACTGTGTATATATACTGTATGCACATAGAAATAGAAATAAATATGTATAAGTGACAATATATATGTAAGTATCATGTGTGTGGCAACATAGGTTTTGATTATGGTTTTCATGGTTAAACCTGTGAAGCAAGGAATTAATTCATTATGTATTAGAATACTACACATTTTAACAATTTCAATTCTACCCTTATGTATTTCCCTTTATGTGTTTTGGTTTTCATATACAATTCTATGTGTCAGCCTTCCATGTTAATTTTTTCTCATAGCTTTGTTTTCCCTTTTTCTGCATTCGACGTGACACAGAATAAAACACGGAGCTGCAGAGACCTCACAGCCTGAAGTGTGCAGAGGCCAGAGGCCTCTTCCTGGTCGCCAGCAGGCAGCTTTTCAGAGAGCAGAGCCTCAGGAGAAAGGTGGAGGCCAAGCTGTAGGTTTACATCCTACAGAGACTTGCAGGGTCTTGAGCCTTAGAAACGTACAGGACTTGGATGGCAAACACCGTAGAAGCTGTGGCAGTGACTAAGCTACTCCCCTCCTGTGTAGAAGATTCCAGAGGCATCTTCAGCAGAGTTTTACCTTCAGTAAAAGGGCTAATTCTGTAAACATCTGCTCACCACCCGCCTCTAGTTCCGTTGAACAAAAGCAAATGGTGGGTGTGGGGTGCTGAGATCAAACATAAGGGCCAAGGAAGAGGGCCTGGGGCCGGCGGCCTTGGTGCACCTGTCTGGCCTCCCAGCCCCAGCGCCTCCAGTAGGCGCTTCCTGGCCTGGTGCTGATTGTGTTAGTGACGATGAGAAGGAGAGGAGCGTGGACATTTATCCCATTATGTGTCATCGGTGGAAAGTTGCTAGGGAAAGCCACAGACGTGCAGCAGCCATGCCTGCCTGGCACCGGAGTTCGAGCCAGTGCGTGCCACCCGGGCTCTGCTTTTCGCCCGCTCACAGTTCTCTCCTGATTGCCTTCTCAGTTCTTGCTCCTCTGAAGTCGCTGCGGCAAATACTGTTGTGCGTCTGAGAGCAGTTGGCTTGTTCATGTGTTGTTCTCAGTAGAAGGCTGTGGATTCAATGACGTGGAGAGGGCCGTGTGAGCACACTGGCAGGGCCACCAAGGACGAAGAGTCCTCGTGCGGTGCAGGGGATCTTACAGACGTAGGTGATCATTCGCTTTCCATATTCTTTCTCTTTGTAGCCCTCAACGCAAAGGATGTGCTTAACATACTGCATGCGCTGAAGCCCAGTAACCCATAGAATTCATGACTCTGGCTCACTTTTGAAAACCTGGTAATTAAGGAGTGCCACACATTAACAGAATCAACACGGGTTTTACTGGCTTTGCTCTTTATTGGTACCTGGACATTTCCTTGGTGTATGATGGCCTGTGAGCTCTGTGCCTAAGGAGTTCAGACCCTGTGGACATTGCAGTATTACAGGACTAATGGAAGTTTATAGTTTCTGAGAATTTTCCTTCTACAAGGAGCAGCTGCAGCTCGCTGAGCCGTGCAGATTTGGGCTGTGATTGTCTTTTCCTTGCTGCCTCTTTCTCCTAACCGTATCAGGGACAACTCCTCGCTCCTCTAGGCCAGTTGCAGTGTCACAGTTTGAGTGCCAGTCACGCAGAGCCAGGCAGATTCCATTTGTGCCCTATCATAGTGCTGTGCTCTGGTACGGTGGAGCTCTGAGCCCCAGGATTGGTTATACTGAGGGTTACATTAAGGTTCATCCTCCTGCAGGTTTCTTGGATACACTGGAAGCTGTGGATTAAAATATATGAACCTCAAGTGTGGTTAGTTTTGTAAGTGTTAAAAAGATCTGTCTGTAAATATAGCCATGTGTTTTTACAGAGCATGTCACTTTCTTTATTTTTAAAAATATTTATTTACTTATTTACTTGGTGCAGGGCCTCACTATGCAGCTTGGACTCAGGGATCCTCCTGTCTCAGCCTCCCCAGCACTGGGATTACACGTGTGCATCACCACACCCAGTTTCAGGGCCAGCCTGAGGGTATAGCATATAGTCCTGGGATTGAACCTGAGTCCTTATGCTTGCCAGGCAGGCGTTTAGACATCTCCCAAGCCCAGAGCATGTCATTTTATTGGCAGATTTATGAGAAATGGTTATTTTTCTTCATGAAAGAAGTATTTCACATAAGTTATTTAGGAATCTGGGTAGTCCAAAAAACAAGAAAACTCTGTTTATGTTTCTTTTAGCTTTTGAAATAATGGTGATATGCATCACCATCAGAACTAAGGGGGTCACATGTAGCAAATTTAGAAATATCAATTATGTGTTTAACAAAATAATTAGGCCAGCAAGATAATTCAGTGGATTAAGCACCTGTTTATGTAAGCGCCAGGACAGGGGTTCAATCCCTGGCAGCACAAGCCCCATTGTTGGCACACTGAGCCAAGACCACGTCTGGATGTGGTAGCATGCGTCTGTAATCCCAGCACTGGGGAGGCTGAAAACAAGAATATAACTATGAGTTCAAGCTATGTAATTGAAACCCTGCATACACGCACACGCGCACACACACACACACACCCTGAATATAATTAAGGTGCAGCAGGTGAGCACAGCGTGTGACCTTGGGAAAGAGGCCATTGTCAAGGCGAAGCCATAGGTGTCCACCACCCAGCCCATACCAGGACTCCGGGTGGAGAAATTCCTTGTTGGGTCTTGCCCTTTGGAGCTTTATGGTTTCCAGCCTCTGCTCCCCGTGGGTCCTGAAGTAAACTCTGGCTCCTTTCGTGACATTAGTTCACTCTGGCTGATGGTGACCTGGCCCAGCTCTTCAGACTGGCAGCTGAAGTTGCCCCTCTGTCCATAGCTAGTGGCGGTATTGCTAGAGGTGGGCGTAGCAAACATGACAGACATTTATATTTGCCTTTTATATACTTTTAGAAAGTTACATTTTTAAAATTTATCTTACTTTGGGGCTGCAGAGATAGCTCAGTAGAATAAGCACTTGCCTGGCAAGCACAAGGGCCAGAGTTCAATTCCCAGTACCACAAAAGAAAAGTAAAATTTATCTTGCTTTACTATTTTAATTTATTTTGTGATATTGAAATGGGATCTAATACATGAAACAGGAGCTCTACTACTGAGCTTCATCTGCAAGCCCATTTTTAGTTAATAAAAATGTATGTCATCTATCATAGGTATTCCTGGCAATTTATTTTCTCTGCAAGGGATCACATGCACAGTTGTGTGTTTTCAAACTGGAAGTGTTTTCATGAGTGTGTACGTGCACTGGAGGGTTCCTGTAGGGATAGTTCAGTACAGGAGAGCTTACGTGTGTGTGTGTGTGTGTGTGTGTGTGTGCTTTCTTTGTTTAGGAAGTGATTCAAAGCTCTAGGATGCTTCTCCCTGCTTCCTAAAAATGCTGACTGTCATCCTTGTCCACTTAGGATAGCATCTTGGAACATACAGCAGTGCTACTGAGCCCTTAGAGTTATGCATTGTCTTGGTCTGCGCTTTAGAGATAGGCTGAAATAATAACTCAGACATCTGTCTTAGGAAACACTGAGTCTCTTCTGTTGCTAACTCTGTAACAAGATGAGGATTTGTGCTGTCAGTTTCTCTAGCATGTGGAGAAGCACCAGAATGGGCCCGGTAGAAGTCTGCCACATTTACTGTGTCATTTTGTGGGTAAAGATAACATGGTAGAAAGCGCATCTTGACGTTTGGCAAAACAAAGCTCATTTTCCATAAAGATGTTCCCTGAAGGTCTGTGCTGCAAACCTTGGCATAGGGTCCAACCTACAGACATGTTTGGCTTGGCTTTCACAGTATTTTTAAGAAAGAAAATGAGTTTGACCCCTTCGGTCAGAGACTCCGTCTTCTGTTTGTCAGCATTTGTCACTGTTTCAGCCATTCCCACGGCGTGGCTGGTGCACGTGCTCTGTGACCCGTCCTCAGTGAAAGCTGTCTGCCAGCGGCGTCTGCTTTGTGCGCTACATCCGTTAAGTTGTTCTCAGCTGGGAAGGGTGTTGCCCTTCCGTTTGTCTTCCTCCTCTGAGGCGATCCGGTTGGCAGCCCAGAGCCAGGTGGACTTCAGGAGAGGGAAAGGAAGAGGGGAGGTGAGAGCCTGGCAGGGCTCCTCCAGCAGTGCTTCTGGTCTTTCAGAAGGGATGGCACAGGCCGGAGGAAATCTCCACATGCCAGGCGTGGTCGGGGAAGGCGAGAAAGAGCAGTGTGTTTCTCTCCCTGCTGTCTCTTGTGTTTGCTTCTTGCACCTGAAGTATTTTACATGGCACGGTGGAAGCCAGTGTTTCCCTGCTCATTCTTTTTTTTTTTTTTTTAATTTCTTTTTAAGTTTTCTTTTTATTACTTTTACTAAGAAATAGCAATGAGACAGTTTCAAAACACATTAGTAGTACATTCACAACAATTGGCACAATGCATATTGTTGTCATCCTAGTAGTTATTCAGAGCACAGCACGCAGACATGATAATTTTTTCTAATCATTATGGATACAAAAATGTCCTCTCATTGAACTAAGAGAAAATAGTTGTATACCTAGTCCAATATTCCAAAATCACTGTGAGTTATTGGCAGAGCTGACATAGCAATGTGTAACACTAAAACTACGCTTGGAATGCCTGGCTGGCATTCTGGTCTTTTAGATTTGTGCTGCTTCTAATGTCATTTCAGTTATTGCTGTACTCTCAAGTAAATGGTTGGTTTATAATAAAACAAAAAAAGGTATTAAAAGAGAGTAATACACTAGAAAAAATGCCATAGGACTGACCGGCTATAATATTGTATATGCTTAGATTTCTACCTTTCTGTGTAAAAATGTGCAACTGTTTTTATCCCATTCTATAGGAACTTATTAGAATATCCCTGCTCATTCCTTCAGCAAATATGTGTGAAGTCAGCGGCCTGCAGAGCCCTGTGGCAGCAGAGAGCAGCGGGGGAAGCGACTGCAGGGATGGGACACTGTTCGGTCACCGTCACCGTCACCGCTGCGGCTTTCAGTTGTGCTAGGGTGGTTTCCACACCCACGAGAGGCTTGGAAGCCTCAGCTGCACCGTTGCTCCCCCAGCCTTCCCGCTGCTGCAGTGTCTGGTCCTCCTCCTTGGAGGGGATGCCTTGCGTTCCCTTGCGAGTGTGCAGCGCTTGTGCTACACGGTTGTGAGCTGCCGCACTCTTTTCAGGGATCCTTTCTAGGCTCTTGTCCTGAACAAAGAATGAGACAGGAAACGTGCAAAAGGAAAGTTTCACACTTACTAATGGTGTTAGCGGTAGGCAAAGGGGCATGCTGCGCAGAGAGAAAATGGGGCAGCTAAAGGTGAAAAGGTAGAGAGGTGGCAGAGGAAGAGACCCCTGGGCCCCTGAGGCCATAGCCTCGCCTCTGCTGACACCGGGTCTCGGCCACCCTAGCACAAGCCGTACCTAACCTTGCACCAGAAGATCTGAGATAGCATTGTTTACTTGCGCTCAGGGGCAGGGCTTGGTGCACGCGTCCTGGACCTCTGTGGTTGACAGCAGTGTCCACTTGCCCAGCCAGCTGGGCGGGACCTAATCTCCTGCCTCAGCGACTTAACACTTCTTCTGGGTCTTGAGTAGATTGCTCTTGTAGTCTCGCTTCTCCTCTGAATGAACCTAGTAATCTTCAGTAGGCTCTGTGTCTTTCACTCTCTGTTTTGCTTCCCTCATCCATCCTTGAACAGGATCGTGTCATGTTGTCCAGGTTCCTTTGTTGGCAATCAGGGGTATGAGTTCCGTTTTTATTCCCTCCAACTTTTTTGCTAAAGGGTGGACTAGGCAGCTCCCAACCTGATGCTCAGCATGGGCCCTCTGCGGAATGGGATTACCGAGGCAGGGTTCAACCTGCCATAGCTGTAGAAGATACTTGAATGAATGTTGCTAAAATACTTCGCTCCCTTGAGTGGAAGTTGTTCATAGTGAAATAACAGGATATCAATCGATCAATAGATAGACTGATTGCTATACTTGCAGACTGAAATCAGGGCTCTCACATGGAGCTACATTCTCAGCCCTTTCATTTCTTATTTTTAATTTTGAAATAGAAATTCTCTAAGTTGCCTAGGCTGGGGCTCAAAGTGACAATCTTCATCGTTGGCTTCATAGAGCGCTGGGATTGCAGGTGTGCACCATAACACCTGCCTGATGCTGGTCTTTAATGAGTGGCCCTGGATCTAAAACTATAAATCAGAATTTTAAAAAAATTTTTTTGAATTTTTTTTTAAACCCAGATGACACATAGAAACACAAACACATGACTATTTTAAGCCAAGAATCTGGTATTTTATATCTTTTGGAATCTGTGTCAGAACTGGGATTACTTTTTCCATGGATCTAAATATTTCATAGTTTTTTAAAATAAATATGTTCCCATAAAATTTCTCAAAAGGCTTTTGCCAATTTATATTGCCTGTAACAATTTTAAGATTTTACCATATTCTTCCTAGAATCTAAATTCAAGTTATTTTGTGGCATTAAATAGGTGAAGTGCCGCTTTTTTCTTACATGAAAAAGAATGAAAATAATTCTATAATAAAGTATAGGTAATTAAATATTATAATAAAATTGTTACAGTGAGAATGATTTTATTAGTGAGGGTATATAGCAAGATGGCTAAGTAATGATAATGATAAAGTACCTCAGTAAGTACTAAATATTCTTGACCGCTCCTCAGAATAAATGACCATACTGCTCTCAGTATTAGTCATTATAGGCATGTATTATTCTGGTGGTATAATAGGCCACAATCATTTACTCTAGTAGTTTTAGTCCATAAAAGTATTGCATAATAGGAATTTCAAATCAAACAGGAATGAATTATTGACATTTTTATGGCTTATAAAGAAATAAAACCTGAGAATTGTTTTTTCCTTAAAAATCAAATCCAGAGGTTGGGGAGAGAGCTTAGCAATCTAAGCAACTACCTGGTAACTGCAAGGCCCCGAGTTCAATCCCTGGTACCACATGCTGTGCTACCTATCGCCAGAACCACGGTGTGCTGTGCCAGCCACCGAAAGCAGGCATGGTGGTTCACACCTGTAATCCCAGCACTGGGGAGGCAGAGACAGGAGGATCCCTATGCGTCTGACCTGCACAGTGAGACCCTGCACCAAATAAATAAATAAATATTTCTTAACAATTTAAAAAATCTAGATATAAATTGATTTTTAAATTTTGGTATTTTTTTTTGGGGGGGGGAGTAACCACTTATTTTTTTACTGACTAGATCAACAACTTCTCCCTCCCTACAACTGGAGCTTCATTTTATGTCCATGCTGAGTAATGAACAGTGACAAAGCTAACTAGAATAAGCTACTTGAAACGCAGCTCACTTCCTTTTAACAGGCAACTATAGATCATTCGAGAATGCTCGATGATTTAGTCTCTAAGAAACTGAAATGGCAACTTGAAGAACGTAGTCAAGTCCAGGGTGCAGGACACACCAGCTGAGATGTAGCGTAACTCTTTCAGGGATACTGACGCTGCATCTCTTGGCCATTAGCTGAAACTCAACATGGAGAAAATTTTTAGCTAATGCCACGATGTCGCTTTCTAGCAAGCTGACTCTGGACAAGCTGGAAGTGAAGGGGAAGCGAGCTGTGATGACAGTGGAGTTTTAAATTTTGAATCATTTTCTGACAACTCCGAGTATCTTACTTTCTCACTGATCCTCCAGCAGCAGCAAATGGTGATACTGTCATCCTTGAGCTTTCCGTGCTTCTGTGGTCTCCGCTTTCTTTATCAAATAATCAGGGAATGTTTTGTGCACAGTTCTTTCTGATCTCAACTGCTGTCCAAGTGATCTTCTTCCACGGTACTCATTTTAATGGATTATGAAATTCCTGTTCTTCTTTACTGTGCCGTCTGAGTTGTCCACACTGCAGGCATAATTTTTGCTGAAGCATTCTTTGAGTTTTCTTGCAATACTCTTCGGGTCACGTCCAAAAAGGACCCAAAAGATTTTCAGTTTTGCCCATGGACTATGAGCTACATATGACTTTTGTTTCGTAATGGAGTAAAAATCCATTTATTTCAATGGAATTGGAACACGTTTAGGAAATAAAATCATTTATCCATGGTGATACAGAAGTGTAGCAGTGTTTATGCTTTTGATCATTCCTTAGAGGAGTATTACCTTGGTCGACAACCAGCTGGCTTGGGGGAAAATTGTACCCTTGATACGTGCTTAAAACAGCACAGTAAAATGTAACTGGCTGACAGTCTTGGTTTTGGTGAGGGTCGCTTTCTTGTTGTTCATGTGGAGCTGGGAGTTCAAGGGCTGAGGTCACTCTCCCCGCTGTAGCGCCCTTTCTACGGCCAGACGTAGTATTTCCCCATGTTGTCAGCACTTGAGAAAAATGTGCCCAATGGAGGCTCGTGAATTAAAAAGAAGATATGAGCAACTGTTGTTTGTTTTTAGAAGAGAATAATTAATTTTTTCAATGTTGTTTTAGGCAAGACAACATGAGTATAAATTTCAAATTCTCAAACAGTTTTTAACAAAAAGAATTTTGATTCTGTTACCAGCATTCACCTTCCTTTGTGTCTGATGGTAAAACAATTTTCAAGTTTTTGCATTGATTCTTGGATCTAGTTTGCCCTAGGGCAGTGTGGCAACTGAAATTATCACCCATTAGGGACCCAAGTTCAGTCATCTCTTTTTCCTTAGCATTAGTTCATGTGAGTGGCTCAAAATATTATTCTTGATATGAACTGATGACTTCTGGAATTTATACAACATTAAAATTTTATTGGAAAAGTGCATATATGTATTTAACTGAGCTGCTGAAAGTGATTTGTTGCCTTGCACAATGAATTCAAACTTTCCTAGTTGGCTGCCTTCATCTCCCAGGTCTGGGCGCAGTGTGGAAGGAAGGTCTGGGGCTCGGGGCTGGGTGCTGCAGAATTGGACAGCAGGGCTTCCGGGAGCCCGGACCCCCATAGCTGCCTCTACTGCTTCTGTGTTGTTGTGGAGACTGGGACTGGCTGAATCGCTGGAGAAGAGTTTAACGGAAGAGTCGTGTTGTGTTGGGTAGTCGGTGGGAAAGACTTACTGGGGTAGAGACAGAGGGACAGTGGTTTTCCATGCTTATTTCACAACAGAGGACAGTGCAGACACCTGTAATTTTTCTTTTTCTTTTTGAGAAAGACACAGCAGACATTTGATAATTTGATGGCTTATTTTTCCATATGAAATATCATACTATGAAACAATGCTATTTCTGACCCAAAGGGCTGGCTTAGGAAATTAGATGCAGGAAGCTGTTTGAGAACACTGTTTTTGTCACCTGCGAAAGATAAGCTGGGCTGATTTTTTTTTTTTCTAGAAAGGTGTAGCACAGATGGGAATAGACATGACAGTATGTACGTGAGTGGCATTCAGCAACTTAGCTTATTAGGGAAGCACAACTCCAGCTCTAAGGAAAGAGCCACCCCCCAGCCTCAGGACAGCTGCTATTCAAGGCACAGAAAACAGCAGGTACTAGGAAAGATGGGAGTTAGAACCATTGAATTCTTTCTTGCTGAACAAATATAATAGTGTAATGGTGGTAAAAAACAGTATTTTGAGAAAATTAATACAGTATTATGATGTGACCCAGCAATTCTGCTTCTGGGTGTATCACCCAAAGGAGTGAAGGCGGGGCCTTGAGCCAAGACTGGTCTGCTTATGTTCATGGCAAATGCTTTACAATATTGAAAGGTAAAAGGAATCCGAGGGTGTATCCACAGAAAAATAGACACATAAAGTGTGAGATATACATCCGATGAAACGTATTCAACCTTAAATTACGAGGGAATTAGTGACACAAGGTGCAGCATGGGTGAGCCGTGGAGGCTCTGTGGGAAATGAGATAAGCAAGTTACAGGGACAGTATTACTATTCCACTTGTGTAAATTTTCTAAAGTTATCAACTGCATAGACATAGGGGCAGACATTAAGCAGGGCTCAGGTAGGGAAGAATAAGGCATTATTGTTTAGCAACCATAGAGCGCTGTCTAGGGAAGATAGGAAAGCACTGGAGGTGCGTATGTATTTGTACAGCTGTAGAAAGGTACTTACTTGCCATAGAACCTTACAATTCAAAATAGTTAAAATGATAGAACAAATACAAAGCATCTATTAACATTTTCAATCAGCCTATAATCAAATGCCCAACTAGGCATAGCATGTGACAAATCATGATAGCAAGGCATTGCCACGTATAGCTAAATGTTATATACACATATGCTGTGTTCTGAAAAACACAGATATTAACACCACATGAGTCAGGGCTCAGTGGCACCGCACTGACCTCGCAAGCACAAGGTCATGAGTTTGGTTTCTGGTACTACAGATAGATAGATAGATAGATAGATTCACAGTCTTTGAACTTTCGGTATGACTGGAGGAACTATTTTAGGAGATTTGGCCATTGGTTATTTGTTTGGAGACAATGTCTTGTTATGTGGTTGAGACTGTTCTTGAACTCATTGTGTAACCCACAGTGTCTGTGAACTCGTGATCCTCCTGCCTCAGCCTCCCAAGGGCTGGGATTACACGTGTGCTTCACTGCACTTGGCACTGCTCTTCTCCAGAGAGGTGTGCTGCCTTGATTCTGCCCTTTGAGGCTTCCACCCCCATTTTAGGTTTCATAGAATATGCTTACATTTTCAGCTACCTCAAATTCTATTAGAAAATGTCAGGAATTGGGTAAGAAAAAGAAAAAATGATACCAGGGGTTACGAAATAATGAGCGAAAGTTGGCTTTGTGGGGATCAGACAGGCAGGGACTAGAGGAGAAGGGGTCTTGAGACAGGATAGAAGATCTTTAGGCTACAAGAAGTAAGTTCCAGGAGGCATAAAAAGAAATATGGGTTTTATTTCCAGAATAGCCAGTGGCCTAACACACACATAATGTAGAGGGGCCATTAGGAAACAAACTATGAGGTCTGCTGGTGGTAACGTGCTTAGCTGAAATATTTTGAAATAGCTTTCAGAATTTCCACCTTTAATCCTGTAAAACTGGATTTTTTTAGGTTCTTCAATATCCCAGCCATGATTTTGTGAAGAATCAAGTGAACCTGTGAGGAGGCTGGAAAATTCCCCAAGACATTTCACTGGGGAGGGAGCGGGGGAGGTCTGGTATTTGCCCACCCGCCTACCTCCCGCTTTATTCAGTTTGCATTGCATTCTCCTTTACCTACTTTTTCCACATGGGTGATAAATCCTTGAAGACTTAGCTTTGCGCAGTTTACGCCACTTTCCTACAGCGTTAAAATATTTGTAACCTCACCAGTAGCACCCGGCCAAAATGGACTTTCCAGAACTTTCTCTGGAGCTCATGACTGCCCTGTCTTCCTCAGTAGTGGTATTTCTCCAGAGGTGTATCCACCAGTGGTCCAGTCAGGTGGAGGGCTGATGACTAATTGTGCTTCCAGCCATATGTTAATATGTTTGTAGCCTGTGATTAACTGTGAGAGTTGTCTGGCTACCTTAGCCGATGAATTTGGCCCCTAAACATGGACACATTGTAAAGATTCATGTGGTTCAAGCGCACTGACACTTAAAGCTCATTGCTGTTGGGCTCTTAATGATTCTGGTGGGTATAACTATTAATCTGTTCCTGATTAGTGAAAACCTGGGTGCTCAAGTGCGAGCACTTGATTTTGCTTGACTGTGTATTTTGCATATTTGAGAAATTGTTCCAAGGTCAGCTTTGATGTTTCCTTTGCTTTTCATTGGCTTCATAATCAGATAGGAAATTGTCCATAGGCCATGAGTGGCTGACCAAAAGTGTTGCTTTCTTCCTTTGTCTTCTCATTTGTCAGGAGAGGCTGCTGAACTTTGGGAGACAGATAACCTTGCTAGTGAATTTGAGCAAGAAATAGTAAGCGTATTGCTTTTGAGATGTCAGTCTTGCACTGTCAGGCATATGCCAGCCTAATGGTTTGCATGTCTGTATCATTTCGTCCTGGCACGACAGCTTAATAGTTTTCCTGGTTGGATTGTATTTAAATCTTTTAAAGGCTACGTTCACTAAAACATATGTCCAGTGCTTGGGCAGCCCGTGTCTCTGTAATCATTTTAATGCAGTCTAACTTAGCCCTTGTATGACCACAGACACTGTACTGTTAAAGCTGCATTAGTTTGTGTGCCTCGATGCTATCACTTCCTTGACAAAATCCATCTTGAAGGTAGTGTGATAGTGTACTGCCACATCTCTAAAAATGTTTGAAACCATGAAATAAGACGATAAATTAACCAGTAGAACACACACTTTTCTGTAATAGATTTTTTTGTCCAGCTGATTGCTGTGGGGAATTTACCTTGTACAGAATATTGTGCTAGGTGTCTTCTATGGACAACTTTAACTTGTCACTGTGAATGAAGATGCGTGTACTGGGTAGACAATGGGAAAACGTTCCCAAGGAGCCAAACAAGAAGCAAAGGATCTTCAAGGCCCCCGGGAGGGTGCGGAGGTAGGCCTTGCTGGCACTGCCTGGTGTGCAGAGTGGGGATTTTGTTTGCTTTTTTCTTGCTGGGATGGGATGACTGTGCTGCTGGAAAAAGGGACCCTCAGGTGATGGGAAAATCCCTGGACTTTGAGAACCGTTTCAAGTAGTCTTGAAAGATCTTCAAATGGTCTTGCAGAAAAATAAAGTCTTTCTGTTTTGAAGTACAAGACAGGGAGAAGTTACTCACAATCCAGATCTTTAATTGTCGTGGTTCTCTCCTGCTGTTTGTCACCTCAAACCCAGTGATTCTCACTGTGTGGAACGGATAGCTTTTACTGGTAAAAAGCAAGAGAGGCAGATACAGAAAATCCAGTCTTTCTTGCTCTTTCCTGGCTCAGACTGGTTCAGTTTTCTTATTGAAAAGTTGTTGAAACACCTAAAACTATTTGCAAGGGGACAAGTAACTCTATCTCAGAAAATAATAATAATAATAATAATAATAATAATAATAATAATAATAATAATTCAAGGAACATTCTAAGCATTGTTAGTTTTTGTATCTATTGTTATTTTAAGAAAATTTCCTGGCAATTGAGTATTATTTTGCCTAGAGGTGCATATCTTAAGAAAGAAAAATATCTCACTGGATAAGAATAGAATACCTGATTTAATTATGCAGAATGGAGCAAATCGCACTGTCTCAAATAAGCTTATAATGATTTCGTTTTGGCGCTGTTAATAAAGTGTGCATTTCCAAATTTTGTAGAAGCAGTCCCTAGGAATTTTAGTGAATTAACCTTGTGAATGACAAAGTCATATAACAAATAGGATTTCCATTATGCCCTAAAAATGATCGGACTGTGTTGACACCTCAGTCTATGCTTATTGTTGGAGGTTATGACCTAAGGGGTCAGCGCTCTAAAAGCCACTCTGATTCTTTAGACTGATAGTATGACCTTCAGCATTAAGTCAAGGGCTCTCCTCTTCCATTATTTTAGTGATAATATTTTTAATCATCTAAAAATAAATACAGGAAAAAGCAAACATTTCTTCTGTGTACTTCTTTGAGCATCCTTCATTAGGAGAAAAGGTTTTTGGTATTGGAATAAATCTTTGTAGATGTTTACATACTGCCTCAATATATGTACAGGTTGAAAAGCTATGTTGTTTAGCATTTCCATCTTTATAGGAATGCCTCACAGAAATGAGATGATACTGTCTGCACCTGGCTTATTTTTATCACTTGTCTTACCAAAGACATCTTTCCATAGCCAGAGTCTTTTTCATGGCTGCATAATACTCTAAAGTATTAATGTTCTATGCAGCCATTGCTTGTCTGTTTAGCCATTTACCCACTGAAAGGCGCTTAGACTGTGTCTGTATTTCATGTGCTTGTTCTTCCCCCAAATTAAAAGCTTTCACTCTGGGACTGCGCTCAGTGGCCCAGCTTCTCTCCACAGACCGTGGTGAGCATCAGTCTTCTGCCTGTGACACTCTTTGGCTCTCAGTGCTCGATCTAAACAGTTACCATGTGATTTAGGACAGCCCGGGCTCAGATTAAAAGGACCAGTCTTGTGTGGGCTTTCAGGTAGAAACATCGTTAGATGTCACTCCGTTCTGCCTTGCTAGAAATGTAAGATGCGCCCTCGAACTTGGATGGATGCCACTGCCATCTTTCTGTATTGGCAGAATTCTGAGTTTCGGAGGTGGAGGGCAAAGAGCAGCATTTTTGTAGCAGTCTCCCCTTTCTACCTGCTAGAAATTTAAGACGTCACGCTTAGCGTGGGCAGATGTTGGCCACTTCATCTTTCAAAGTTGGCAGAGTTCTGAGTTTTAGGGCTGTGTGAGGGTCCTGCTTGTCAAAGCTGCCTTTCAGTAGATTAACTTGAAAAGGCAACAATTTTTATAAATATTTCGAAAGCACTTTTTTTTCTTTGTTAGGGAGTGCTTTTTTGTCCTTTTATATTTTTATCTAGGTACCCTGAGATTTAATTTATAACTTTTACATATGCCTTAATTAATTAATTAATTATAGCCACTAAAAGCTGAACACTCTATTCTAAAGTTAATATTTCATTGGCAGTGGGTGGTACTCATTAAGGTGTTATAAACTTTTATGCTCTTCAGTACTAATTCTGCAGCAGATACAGCATTTTTTCGTCCTGGCTATTGGCCGTATCTCAAAGTTTCACATCTGGCAGAGACTGTGGAATGCTCTTTAAATTCTAACAAATAATTGCATAGAATGAATGAAATATTTTGTATGAGATACATAGTTTTGCTTGGGAGATTTCATTTTATTTTCAAAAAATAGTAACGTTTTAAGAGAAGGGGTAACAAACTGCTAGAAGACTGGAGAAGAAATTACCGCCTCTCTGTGGTCATATGATAATTTTTCAATGTATCTTAAGCAGTAACTTGCTGTTGATTTTAATAGTTTTCCTCTCAACGCAGCTGGTATCCTGCTATGATATCGTAGCTATACTTGGTGATTTATGGTGGTGCAGCGTGAATCACACACGCTGTGCGTCGGCCCCGCAGGCAGCAGCGCAGGTACCTTGCCGTTGTGCCTCCACAGGACAGCGGGCCGCGCGCAGTTTCCAGGATTCAGCGCGCATTTATTGTGACCTTTGTGATACTTTCCTCAAACAACTTTTGTTTTTCTTTGCTACAAGTTTTCCATGGGATTTCTGTGTTCCCTTTCCCCAAAACTGCCATTTCCTAAGACTACTGCTATTTATATGCAAATTTACCACAATATGCAAAAGTACTTTCACTCTTAAATAGGAAGAAAAAAAACTAATACTGAAGTCTGAACATATGAAATCACTTTATGACACAAAAATGTCTAAACAATACAACAATCAAGCGAGTGGGAGCTGTAGCTTCGGAGGTATAAAACGGGCTGGCTGATTTGGTCTTATTTATTCAGTTTAGATATATTTGTTGCTTAATTAAAACTATCATCATATGCATATATTCTATTCAATATTGAGTTTTCTTTTTCTCTCCCAGTCTGTGGTCAAAACGGGACGACTTCTCATCAGCCATGAGGCTCCCTTGACCGGCGGTTTTGCGTCTGAGATCAGCTCCACTGTGCAGGTAAGAGGGCGTCCTTGGCGCTGGGCCTAACATTTGTGCAGTTGTGCATGTGTAGTCCTCCAGGGAAAAAAGTTAGGGATCACAGCAACTTAAAATATGAACTTTTTGGAATTGTGGATTCTCTGTTCTATGTTGTATTTTAATTAATGGGATTATTAAATCTAGTAAAGAAAATGTAACTGAATAAAAGTGAAACCGAAACCTTTGTGGAAAGTAGAAAGTTTCAAATGAGTAATGCACTGAACTTTGCTTATGTTAGGTGAAGATGTTTGTTAGGCGTTACATTTCAATCTAACGGTTTTCTTAATGAAACAAAGTTAGTATGAAATTGATCTTAGATTTTCGAAGCCTTTTCCTTACAAATCTGAAGCTAAGAAAAGCCCATGATATAAATGGAATAGTTGCTGGTGTGTTTTTTTTTTGTTTTTTTTTTTTTTTTCACACTTTAAGTATACATGGTCTTATTTGTTGGTTACACTAAACGAAAATAAATTTTAAAAAATAACAAAAAATTAAAACAAGGAAAATGAAGGAAAGAGACATAAGAAAAAATGAAGTTTAACTATCAAAAAAAAATGTTCAGGAAGAATCTAATACATATTTGACCACAATCATAAAATGCTTTCAAGAATAATTTATTCACTTAATCAATGATCAAACCATTTATTGGTAGTGCTTTAGAAACCATTTGAAACTTGCACCTTTTTAAAGTTGTTTGCTTCAGGTGCTGCATACCAGGAGAAACCCTGTACACCCCTTGCTGCAGGATTCTTACTTAAAACTTTTCACATTTATAGCAAAGGTATGCATAATTTGAAGGACTGCTATTTTTCCTAATCTTAAAAATTTATCATACATTATTTTAAATATAGAGTACATGATCTTTAAATCCAGAATATCTTTGCAGCTTTTACTTTACTGGAGTTGAGGTGCTTTAGTAAGACATATCAGTAGAGAAAGCCTTTAAGAATGAGTAGCTTGGCAACTTGACATTAAATTATAATTAATGAGTAGTGATAAATTATTTTTAAACATTTAAATCAGTAAAAAGTGACTTTTACCAATAAAATATTTTAATTGCTTATTAAAACTTAAAACTATTTTAAATTATGTGGAGTAAATTTAAACATGAATAATTCAAAATCTAGATCAAAATAATGTTATTTTTATGTTTTACATAATCAATGACAAAAATTAGGAAAAGTAAGCTTGTTCATATTTAATTGGTATCCTTTAAGTACCATGCATAACAGGTATTTATTACATATTTTGCTGAATAGCATAATGTACTAAATATTTTAACAGTGAGAATTATAAGAATGAATATAGACTAGCAACATGTTAATTTCAAGCCAGAGGCAAAACTGGAAAAAGAAAGTAGATTTTCTGAGCCCGGTTCGAGTAGCGTGCAGAACAATTTACAGTATAATGGCTGTCCCTGATGGAAAGTTGGACGGTTCTGCCTCATTTTAGTCCCTGTCTGCTGGTCGCCAGGCCCAGAGTTCATTTGCACACAATTATAAGAAAGGCAAGAGAAAGAATATACTTATAACTCCTTTTGTGGAGTCTGCTTTCTTTATGCGTTTAAAATTTAATGTCCATTTCCCCCATCCCCAGAACTGGGGATCAAAGTCAAGACCTTACACTTGCCAGGCCGGCACTTGTGCCCCTGAGCTATTTCCCTGGCCCTCCATAAATTACTATTGCACTACAACGGAATGTATGGCATGGGTTGTAGGTGGAAATGACACGGAAAGGTGATCTTATCTATGGCAGTGTGTCTTGGTTTTGAATAATTCTATCTGGGTTCGTATTTATACAAAAATGTCTCCGAGGTCCTGTGAATGCATTCATGAATCCTTGTTTGAGAAATACTTTGTTAAAAGAGTTAAACACAGACACTAAAAATCATAGCTAAAATATTAAAATAAGATTCTAAATATATCTGATAATGGTTCCTGGTAAAAGCTGCTCATGGGATTATCCAGAATATAGTCATATTTAAATCATAATCTGAATGCACCAAAGCAAGGCATTTAGTAGCACTCTCAGATACCCAAATATACATTCGTAGATCTCAGATGTCCACAATCTGTAGTTCGAAAAGTACTGATCCATACCAGTGGTGTTCTGCTTGCTCTGTGGGTCGTCCAAAGTGCCTGGTGTTTGCCCATGTTATAATTTTTACAAAGATAGGACAGATCTACAACTTGCACAGGTGTAAAGGCTAAGTGTGGATGTCTGAATTCCTTATTCAAAACCCACTATATCCCAAAGGAAAAATAGAAATTTTGGGTTCTTTATAAAATTCTGTTTTTAAAATCATTGAACCAGAGACCCACAAAGTGATTTAGGTAACACTGTAAAGTTTTGTAATGGAGGTCTGCATTTAACACTTTGGGTAAACTTTTGATGAATTAATATGAAAATAAACTTGGAAATGTACACAGTGGTTTTTACTTAATTCAGATTTTATTTGCACAAATAGAGGGTGCAGAAAATGAGATTTACTAAAATCTAATGAGCTGGAGATTCCCAGATTTTTGCTGTTCGTGCCTATTATGTACTGGTCAGGGATACTGTAAGTCTTTTTCATACTAATGCTTACATATAATTGTGAGTGATCTCAGTGAGATCTATTTTCAGTGACTGTTTTATGCACAGGGCAACATCCTGCCTGCAGCTCTGTGTCTGAGGCTGGCCTTCTTGGAGGGAAAACTTGCAATAAGTTACCAGCGCCTTAGAATTCATAGACTGCAGTCTCTTAAGTGCAAAGTGCAGCTGATTTCACCACTTGCGATGATTCAGAGTTCCCCTATTTTTTTTTGCTTGCACATACCTTGTAATATTAAAACAGGTTAAACAGAGTTTGTATATTAAAGCCAACTTTCTGGAACAATAGGGAACGTGTGTGCAAAGAAGTTTTATTGCTCTCTAGGAAAAGAAGCTTGAAATTATGAATGAGACTGAGCTGCAAATCTTAATACTATTGATTAAAACATTGGGTTATTCTCACTGTATCAACAATCAGATTTCACATCGAGGTAAATAAAATATTTTGCTTCATGGGCATTATTTTCTAAAAGATATGGCATAGTGTTTTAAAAGCTGGTGTAAATGGTAAGAAAATTTTTAACAGCAATATTGTAAGAAAATGGTTAGCAATTTGTTTTATTAACCTGAAATGTAAGAGCACTAAAAACCTGAAATCCTGAAATACTTTATCTTATTCAAAGTTACAATTATTACTCATATTAAAAATAAAATGTTGAAGTGCATTATAGAGGACATCTTTTTGACTTTATGTTTGTCATTTTTGGAGAGAAATATTATAGTGTGCTACTGAAAATTAACTATTAAATTAATGAATATTTTTACTCTATCATAGTGACATTACTTCAACACATTTCTTTTAGTCATTCAGATAAAATAGTGAAAGAAAATATAGTCATAATTTATACAACTCTTTAATTTACAACAGATGGTTCTGCTATCAGACAAAGAATTCAGTATCCAAATCTTAAATTTTAGCCATGCCTGGCTGGGGCTACTTCTGCATACACCCACATATTTAAGAATATATTGCTAGAGCCAAGGAAATATCTCAGTGCCATGAGCACCAGCCTGGCAAGCACAAGGTCCCGAGTTCAGTTCCTGGTACTGAAAAGATAAACAAATAAATAAATAAAATATTGCTAAGGAGCTTTGCCTCAGGGAATATTGAACATAAGTGATTAGACTACCTTATGTTGATTAGATGTAAAATTTCTATATATATATATATATATATATATATATATATATGTGATTATTTTTTGCGGGACTGGGGATTTGATAATATATATATTTTTAAAACAACAGTACATTTAATGTAATAGTTGCTTCACATTTCTATTAGATTTGATGTGGAAGTTAACCGAGAAGCAGAGGATGCTGAAATCCAGGTGTCTGTCCCGCCCTGGGAGAGATTTCCTGGTTGGTCACCCACAGCCTCGCTCTCTTCCTCTCTGTCTTTACATTACCATGTGTTCTCACTTGGGGATGAGCAAACTTTTCCCTTTTCTTTTTCTTCCCTTTGACTCTTCAGATGCTGCTAAAGCCGTGTGTTGTGTGTGCTGATATGTAGAACCGTGTAAAGGCAGCGGCACTTAGATAATTTATCAGTCTTTGTATTGGGTAGGAATTTCCTTGGCTTAGAAGGTGACATAATTAATTTTGTGATGTGCTTATGTTCCTCATCTTTATACAAGCACTGATTTTCTTTAAAAAATGTTTTCATACAAAAAAAGTATTCACTTCATCTATTTTAATATTCACTCACATTAGTGTATTTTAGCATAAAATGTTCAATGCAATTATTACCTATTTATTAAATGTTACAATCAAATAATTTTTGGCATTTTAACACTTATAACATAATTTTTAAATTGTTTTAAAGATCAAGCTTTGCGATTAATGTCATATACAGGATAAAATAAACTTGTTTCTGATATAATTGTGTGATAACAATAAGTTTTTTTTTTTTTTTAATGCTTAAAATGCGTGCCAAGGGTCAAGAGTTTGGGGGATTGTGGTTGCCTTAAAGGTTTGAGGTTTTTCTTTTTCTTTCTTTCTTTTCTTTTTTTTTTTTTTACACATGGAAGCAATAAGTCTGCAATAAAGCATCCAATTGGAGAGAGCGCTAAGTTTCCATACCATTGTTTCATGCTCTCTGTGCGGTCTTTTTTTCTGGGAGAAAGAACTCAGAAAAGTGTGCATTCCTACATATATTTTTAAGGTAATCAGGTTCCGATAGTTTAAAAGGATTTTTATAGGACCCACACGAACCATTGCGTGAAAAGTTTCATAGCTTTCAATGAAAGAATTTGGCTCTTATTGTTTCATCTTAGAAAGGTTTATTCCGTGGGATTTTTTTCCTTCCGCACTTATTACTACCAAATACATAAACACTGCGTTTAAGCTCGTCGATCGGAAGGAGAAGAGAGCGCCTTAAATGAGCTTGGTTTTTACCACTTTGTAAAACATTTGACAAATACTCCCACGTTGATCTATTAAGAGAAATCCAGGGAAACGGTCAGAGTAATAAGGTGGTGAATGCTTCATTGTTAGTGTGTGTTCTCAATTCAGAAGCATCCACCTCCGATGGAAAACCTTTGGGAGCCCCTCAGCAGATCGGGCAGCACAAGTGCGCTCTTGTGCTAGAAGGTGGAGCGAGAGCATCAGAAAAGCCCTGGAGCTCAGAGCCTTCCAACCACCATGGCCTCTTTAAATGCAGCTCTGCCCAGCAGCCTGTTAAGTATTCTGTAAACAACTTCTGTGGCCAAAGAGAGGCACCAGGGTCGGAGGCTCTTCGGGGATGGGTTATGGATGAGCTCACTTTGCTGCTACAGCGTAGAGACCTGTGGTCTGTGCCCTCCGCTGCTCCTGCCCCGTCGCTCTCTGCTCCTCTGCTCTGTCCTGGGCCTGAGAGCGCCCGGCCTTGCACCCTCTGCCTCTCCTCCTGTTTCCTGCTTTTCTGGACGGTTTCAAACATTTACGTGGCTTCTGTGGAAAACTTCATGTGAGACCTTCCAGTTGGACCTGCTGTGCAGCTTTTCGTTCAAAATTGCAGTTTCTTGTTTCTTTTGGTGAGGAAGATATACTTTAAAATCATTTCTATGGGATAGTTGAAGCGAACACTCAGAATAGGTAGAAGTGGACCTGGACGAGTTTTTAGTTTATGGAAATCTGCTTATTGTAAAAGAATTCTATTCTTGTGGTCGGGGACATAGCTCAGTAGAATAAGTGCTTGCCTGGCAAGTGCAAGATCCTGAGTTCAATCCCTGGTACTGAAAATAATAATAATAATGATAATAATAATAATAATAATAATAATTTTATTCTGCACACTTGCTGATTCTTTACACCTGCATCTTTACATATCTGTTTTTTTCTCCAGTGAGTTGCCCCTCATCAACTTATCATCCATTATTTTCTTAAAAGAAACAAAGACACAACTACAAAGCTAATTTTCTTCACCTTCTTTGCCTACAGCAGTGAGGTCTTTTCTTCAGTGTCTGAGATCCTGATCTGTCCAGGGCAGTGTTTCCAATGTTATTTTCCAATTTTTTTGTGGACTCTGATACGCTGGTCACCTTGGCTGCCTCACCATTCCCTAAGTGTGAAGTGTTCTGTTAATTTATCTTTATTGAGTACCTGAAGCAGAGCCTTAATATGAGCATGTGATCTAAAAGAGTGGAGGTGTTGTTTAGACAGTTAGAATTTAGCAGGAACAACAGATGATAAACAGATAATTCTAGTGCAGAATTTTGCTAAAATATGGTACTGAGAGGACTACAGGACTGTAAAATGTTTGGTGACTTAACCCAGATGTGACAGCTCAGCTTCACTCTTAGATGAATACGATCCTCAGCATGAAAGGAAGCAAGCATTCCAGGTCCACAGAAGCCGGGAAGCAATGGTGCTGCATTAAAAAAAAAAAAAAAAAAGTAATCGAGGCAAGAGGTTTGAACCTAGGGCTGAGGACATAGCTCGGCAGTCTAAGCACCTGCCTAGTAAGCACAAAGAACCGGGTTCAGTACTCAGTACCGCGTGCCATGCCAGCCACCAAAACATCTAACCCCAGCACTGGGGAGGCTGAGGCAGGAGCATCACAGCAAGTCTGAGCTGCACAGTGAGATCCTGTCCTGAATAAGTAAAAGGTAAATATTAGGAAGCAGGAGAATGTGAAGGCATGTCCCGCCGAATGATTAGATAGCTGTGTGGCACTGACTGAGGCTGACGAGGGGGGGACAGACAGAAAAAAGAGGCTGCTTCCTCGGGTGGCTTCTTCGCAGGTAGGCAGATCACTGAAAAGGAGGGTGAAGGCCGTCATGTGCGCGCGATGAGCTATATAGATTTTTAGAATTTAAGATGGGAATGGAATGTGTGTTGAGGACTCAGGACATAGGAAAAGATTAAGGGTTGAATGTCTTCTGGTGGTGACAGCTGAGGTCACCCATACAGGTATGACCTCCTAGAAGATCTGAACAAAGTATCTTAAGTCCTTAGCCATTGTGTACCCGCATTAGAGGGAGAAAATCTAGGAAAGACAGTCCGATAGGGTGGCCCAAGAGAAGAAAAGGAGTACAAGATTTAAAGCATCAGGGAATTCACGGTGGCCCAAGGTGTCAAAGGCTTCTAGCGTTTGTCACCTGAAGATTGTACCTGGGCTGTTGCAATTCAGAAACATCAGTGACTTGGATGGAAACACAGAAGTAGCTAAGGCAGGAGCCAGATTATAGTTAGAGTGGTGTGTAAAGATTTAACGTGATACCTATAGATGATTTTTTAAGAAACCTAACTTCCAAGGGCTAGAGAAGAATAAAGTACGGTACACCTTTTCTTTCCACAGATTCAGTCATCCAGGCTTAGTTGTGGTCTGAAATATTAAAGAGAAAATTCCAGAAACAAACTCCTTGATAAGTCTGGAGTTCCCAGCCACTGCAAGGGGTGTGGTGACATCTCTTCCAGGCTGGTCGCCCTGCTTTTTGTCACTCTGGCTGTGCTGCATACAGGCCTCCCCCTTTAGTTGTTTGTTGTGGTACCCCAGCGCTTGTGTCAATGCTGGTGATTTTATTACAGGATAACGAAATAATACGTTATCGTGAGTTGCTGCCAATCTCTTCCTGTGTATAGTTTATAAATCAAGCCTCATCATGGACATATATGTGTAGGACAAAACAGTATCTTATGGTTTGCTATGGATTTAGAGCATATCTTGTCCAGATAATGGAGGACAACTGCTGTGAGAAGCAGACTCAATCTCTTAATGCAGTTTGCTCCCACAGAATGCCTGTTTCTCAATTTGCTGTACTCAGGGGCAGCCTCTTTAGCGTCCCGTCCTCGCCGCCTGCTCCTCCCCTCCCGCGCCTCTTGTTAGAACTCCAGCATTTCTCAAACCTGCCCTCTTCCTCTCATGCCCTGAACAAGCTCTAGGTGAACTTTTAAAAAGAAGAATAAACCACAAAACCTGAAAAAAAAAAAAAAAAGAGTAGAAAAGAGCATATATTTAGTTGGATAAGAAATTTTGAAGCAAACAGTGAAAAAAAAAAAAAAAAAAAAAAAAAAAAAAAAAAAAAAAAAAAAAAAAAAAAAAAAAAAAAAAAAAAAAAAAAAAAAAAAAAAAAAAAAAAAAAAAAACCCAAACAGGTCAAATCATCACAAATTGAGCCACGAGTTAATATATTTGTACAAAATGAAAAATTTTATGTGACAAAACATTAACAATGAAAAGGAGAATGACAGTTGGGAACGTGCTAGCACACATGACAAACTGACATGTACGCCATATGAAGCATTCTTAAATGTCCATGAGAAGATAAATGATCTTTTGTTTTTAAAATTAAAATGTCAGTTAATCAATTTGGATGAAATGATTTTGTCAAATGATATAGCAATATCATTTATTTCCTATTAGTGTGATATCCTTAAAAAAGTGAAACGTGTGTGGAGCTGAGCAGTACAGGGTGAACACAGAAATTGGTTTATTCTTCCAGATATTCAGGTTGGAAGTGGAGCTTAGGACCCTTCAAAGCTTGTATTTCCTGACCTAGAGATTCTGGGAATGCCCACCTAGGCACCATGCACACAGATGAGTTTTCTTTGTTTATTTGTTAGAGCAATTTTAGGAATACTATGTTAAGAAATATCCAGAAATACGTTTGCAAGTTATGGTTGATATGGTGAGTGCTGTGGGCTTATAAAATTATTGAAAGGTTTCTTACCCTATGGCACCATTTATGTGGATATAATGTTCACCAAAATGCATCCCCAAGCCCTCACTATGTTACTTGCGCGATGTTATGAAGAGCAATGCAAAATCCACAGACACACACACCTAAACCTGCAGAAGCTCGTACAGTGAAGCTTTAGTCAATCGATATTTTCACTCTAGTCGTTTCTTCATTTTCTCTGCATATAAAAGTTGTATAAAAATTAAACACTTTATTGTAATTCAGTGTGGAATGGAGTTTAGCATTCAAATGTCTCCTAGTTGTTTTCAATAAAAATGACATTTTGCTCATAAAGTTGACTTTTTTTTTTCCAAGTGTATATGATGTGTGCATGATTAATCAAGCTCGTAACGCCGGTGGTTACTCGGAACGATGACGGGAGGTGGTTTTCAAGCCAGTAAAACCCCAGGGTGTGGATCCAGTTATTCCGCCGGGTGGCATCTGTCTTGTGCATGGCAGATACTTGATTCATCGCTCTCATTATGAAAGCGAACGTGGCTTTCCAGTGGGCTGTTGGTTTTATTTAATTTTCCCATGTTCCTCCAACAGTGATACGGAGACTAAGTGCGATTGGTGTGCCCTTGACGCCAACGCTGGGCTGGCCGGCTGCTTAGGCCCCCTTCCGTCCTTGGGTATCCTCCCCGTGATAAGTTGTCACCTTTCCCCTTGTGACCTTTCTGGCTACAGCGCAGTCAGAAAGAACCATGCCTGTGTGTCCTCTGGGGGCGCAGCGCTCAGGGGCCCCGACTTCTCTCATGGAACCTTGAATGTTTTTCCAATCAGAAACAGTGCCCTTGAGCACACACACGCACACGCACGCACGCACACGGCTCTTTTTTGTGCCCCATGGGTGGCACTGCTCTCTGTCCCATGGAGGGCTGCCAGTTGGATGGAGAAATTGAGCAGTGTGGGAACGTTTGTGTGGAAATGTGGTTTGCTAAAAATATGATAAAAGTGTAGCGCTCAGTCACGGTGGAAAGCATCGCGAGGAACTTATTTGAAAGCCACTGAGAACCGTGCAGCAGACCCCGTTTCAAAATAGACCTCCTGGAAGGTGCTCCTGAACTCTCTGTGTAGAGCGCCCACTGCCACCAAGGCGCCCTCTGTCTAATTCTGTCCGACCTTGAAGTGTCTGTTGGCCGGTGTCCTTTGATCACAGGGTCCCCTTCTTCTCACCTAGAAGACAAGCATCCTGAGTTGCAGGGGCCGGGCTGGACTGCTCACTCACCCAAGCCCCAGGCCTAGAACCATTCTTAATACCAAGCAGGCAGGCAATAAATAAATTGCAAGCATCTCTAGTGTCACCAATGTATTTGAAGGTGAGGGATGTTGGCTTGTTTGTGTTGTGCATAAATTCCTCCTAAGTTGTTTGACTTTTGTTTGTTAACCACACTGCAGAATATGTGTCCATGTCACATGCTGCTTCCCGCACATTTTTTGTTGGGCTCCACAGAGTAACATTGCTTCCGAATAACCGGGAAGAGCCCTTTTCTTCTTGATTGTATAGTAAGCCTGACAACTGCGTTGGTATTTCCATATTTACTCATGAAGATTCATCAAACGTTTAATTGCCACAGCAGAGTACTCTCTTTCTTCATTCAAAAATTAAAGGATCTTTTAAATTTAGTACCTTTAAATCTTTTTTTAGTATCTGAAGAACTGTAGCTTCAATTCATTGCAATCATCTTTGAAAATCTGGTTGTAACCTCAGAAAATTATTATTCGCTTAAAATAGTTGAATTCCTTATTTAATTCTATGTGTATATCATGTACAGCATAGAAAATCTTGTTTTTCAAACTACAGTAGGGTTGTCTAAGATTCTGTAAGTGATCAACAGCAGAGTGTGACTCCCTGACCGTTTCAATCCTTCTGGCCCCCTTGTCCATTTAGGGCAGAACGAAGAAGGCTGTTGAGTTAGTCGAGAAAGGTTGGGTGGACTTTGTATCTGTGTTGTATTCAGAGCAAGTAAAAGGCTGGCTGTGACCCGTTGAGGTAGAACTGAGTATCGGTTGGTTTGCTATGCTTCTGAGAGGCAGTGATGTTTACAGTTTTTTGGTGTGTGTGTGTGTGTGTGTGTGTGTGTGTGTGTGTGTGTGTATTTTAGTACAGGGTTTACAGAGTTTTCAGGGCCTCACTGTGTAGATCAGACTTGTAGTGACCCACCTGTGCTCAGCCTCCCAAGAGCTGGGAGTACAGGTGTGTCCCACCAGGCCCAGTCTCAGTTACCGCTTCATCACTCTTGGGACGTAGGATAGGCTCAGCATACCACAGCAGGAGGCAGTGATGTTTATGGCATTCAAACTCATTTCATTTTAGTAAGTTAGTATGATTCAATTTTATAGATAAAATTAGTTATGTTTTTGTTGTAAGAGCCATCAGTTTTTCTTGAATGAATTCTCACTCATCAAAACATAGTTAAGTTTAAAATAAAATTAACTACTGCTAATGAATTTTCTGCTCATTTTCAGTTCAAATACTTACAAAAATCAAGACAAATTATAGTCAGTACTTACGGCAAAAAAAAAAAAAAAAAGCAATTGGAAAAGAATGGTATAACCATTTAGTTCATAATCATGTTTTCAGATCTATCAATATTAATGCAAATGTTCAGGGTGTCATTGTAATTTGCAGAAATGCCTGAAAGTTAGTATTTAATTGGAGAGTGTTGAATGATTTATTTTACTTTCAGTTAAGTTAACGGATTTATTTTTATGTTTTTAACCCATGCATAGTCCTGTCTTTTTCAGATTTGATCCTTCAGAAGATCAGATAATGTTATTTCCTCTTTATGGTGATTTTATATTCCAAGTGACACAAATGTTCTATTTGTCTTTATCAAAATTAATGACCAGCAATTTTAATGGAGTTTGCATATTTATTTCTATTTTGAGGGGTGCCCTGGCTGCGTAGCACTTCGCACTTTGCGCTCACTATGTTCTGGGTCGCTTCCCGTCTCTCGATAGTAGTTTTCGTTTACTTTTTTAATAGGTGCACTCTGTCTCTTTTTCTGGATCAGTGTTAAATTCTTAGCTGAAAATATTGATTGTGCATATGACATATCTATATTACCGAATGCTTTGGAAACCAGTGACATGGTAGTCTTCCTTTCCCTGAGATGGTTTATATTCTTTGAGCTTTTTTTTTCCAAACACAATTTTTATTTTGTTCTGCTAATCCTTGTTTTCAATACCAGTGGCTAAAGCCACATTCACAGTTGGCAAACTGAAAGTCAACCTTACCTTTTCAGCTCATTACCAAAAATTCTCCCACCTTGATATTATGACGCTTAATTTATGATCTCTTTTTGACCCATGTTCTTATCTGGGTACAGGCTTCTGCCGTGGTGTGCATATCGGGCCTTCATGAGTGCTGTTTATGAGTAATACTCCAATATCACACGATTCTATCCATTTTACTCAAACCAGGTTACACATGACAACTTCAAAACTGACCCAACTACATTAAAATAACAAAGTGCAACACACATGTTCATACAGTAGAAATATAGGCAGCTAACAACTCAATAAGTGATGTACATTATTCATTTTAAGAGGACTAATATAGTTTAGAAGTAACAGGACTGAGTTTATACTGAGTCTCAGGTAGTGGGTGAAGCTAAGTCCTCCCATTAGTGAGTGCGTCCCCTGAAGTCCTTTTGGGCCATCTGAAGAACCACATTCTTTCCTCTCTCACTACTTTCTGCTTCCTTGACTGGCTCCCTTCCTCTCTTTTTAGCTTTGGCTTTCCCAGCAGTTCTCCATTCCAGCCTCGGCAAACATGTGAATCATAAAAAAAAAAAAAAAAAAAAATAGAATTATTTTTGTTGTTGTTGTTTCTAAAGTAAAAATAGTTCATTCATGACCCAGTACACAGGAGGAAGAGTGTTCCTTTTACATCACAGACTTGACTTCTGTCTCCTCGAAATGTTCACTTCTTCAGCTTAACAGAGAGGCTGCGGTGAAGCTTGGAGCAAGGGGCTGGGGCGTCTCCATGGGGAGTGGCCAGGGCTGTTAGTGTCAAGCAGTCTCTCTAGAATGTACGGGGTCTGGGGACCCAGAGCTCAGTCGTCTCTGCTGAGCAGCGCTTTCTGGTGGTAGTCCTTGATGTCTTGCTGAATGCAGGAGTACAAGGACTTGCCATACTTGCTGAACTCAGACCTGATTTTCAGCATGTCCACCTCATGGCAGGAGACCATGATCCTGGTCAGCACCTTCTTATGAGTGCCCTTGTCCTTCCTGGAGGCGTACAGCCAGTCGGCAAAGTACAGGGGCTTGTTCTGGATCTTCTGTCACGATGGATAGACCAAGCCTTGTCTTGGATACTTTGAGCTTATGAGAATGTTCTCCATCCCCATACACACGAAACAGAGAAGTGTGGTCACACTGGGTGGAAATTAAAGAACAAGGGTGGGTCCAGGGAAACACCTGACCCATGTAGTTGATCAACGATGATAGTCAATTTTCAAAAATTAGTTATGTGAACTATATAATACCAACTTAAAAACCAGTTTTAAAGTCAATCATCTGTCCACATGCATATGAGCAGTGTGCATATGTGTAAGTTTGCGTGTGTGTGGGTATAGCGAGGGAGTGGAATTCTTCCTGTATTGCCTCCAGTGTAGGAATTAAAATTTGTTGTGATGATTTCCTAAAGGGTACATTTGGATATGAAAGATGTGTGTGGCTTCCTCCTGTCCTGTTATGTATAACAAGGGTGCCACAATTAAGACAGAGTCAGCAGGAAACCATCAGGAAAAACCTCCCTCTTTAAATCTGAAGGAAAGCTCAAAACAGCTGAATGGATACCGGCAGGCCGACTGGATATGAATAAGGCACTCCCGGAGTCCCGTGACCTCTGCAGCTATGTCTTCATCCAGTCAGGTGCCCAGGCAGGGTAGGTGACACAACTGACCAGCTCATTTTGTACACCTTGTCTTGCTATTGGGCTTTTTCAAAATGTAAACAAAATATTTGTTCATTGATGAGGCACTTAGTTAATAATCTAAACCAATAGTATTTCTCATATCTTTTGTGTTTATTTTAAAATTTCTTAAAATTAAGACTTGTTCTGGGGAGATAGCTCGGTGGACTAAGTGCCTGCCTGGCAAGTGCAAGGACCTGGGTTTGATCTCTAGCACCACATGCTGTGCCAGCTCCAGAACCCCAAGTACATTGTGCCAGCCATGAAAACTGGGGACCGTGGTGCATGCCTGTAACCCCCAGCACTGGGGCAGCTGAGACAGGAGGATCACTACCAGTCTGAACTGCTTAGTGAGACCCTGTACTATATAAATAAATAGAAATAAAATTTAAAAAAAAACAAAGCAAACAAACAAACAAAAGAAAAAGCTGAAGCTTGGTATACTACTATCAGCTCATGCATTTATTTTTCCTGATGGACAGACTCACTTTTAATACTTTTGACAAGACAGAATTCCATATCGTACTCATACATGCTACCCTTGAGTTGGAAGAATGGATGGGCTTACTAGGTGACCAGCAGTTTGTTGAAACCCTTTGGGATGTAACTGAGATGCCATCAACCTCTTTCCTAATCTATGACATTTTAAAATTGCTAAATATTTCATAGATAAAAATCCAGAAATTGTTGTTATTGGTGAAACTTTTCATTAGTGAAAGTTCACTTTTCGTGCCATATGGGTAGAATGTGATAATCTGTAAGATCTGTTCATCTTTTCATGACGTATGGAGGTCAACTGTTCTTTAAGTGTGATTTCATAATGTTTGCATTGCTTTTACTGAGCCTTTGATCAGAGCTGAAACCTATATTGTTATATTTATCTAAAGCAAAAATGTTCAGAAATGGGGCTGACCAAAATGCTCAGAGAATTAAAACTCCTGCAAGCAGGCACAGGGGCCAGGAGTTGGATCCCTGGGTCTGCCATGCTGGGCCTGCCCCCGTGGAGTGCTGAGATGGCAATTGAGACTGGGCCTGGTGGTGTGTCCCTGTAATCGCAGCTTTTGGAAAGCTGTAAACAGGCTGATTAGTGCAAGTCCAAGCTAGTAGTGAGCCCCTGAACATGTGTAGAGCCTTCCCTAAAATACAATAAATAAATAAATAAATAAATAAATAAATAAATAAATAAACAAACGCACAGCACTTCAGCATCCATGTCAGACTAAGGAGAGATGAACTAGTAGCTATGGAATACAGAAATTGGACCCATTTCTGTGGTTCAATTGTTAAAAATGTTTTTCTCATTTTCATAAGCCCCCTAAGTTTTTATTCACTTACCTGAGTAGGAAAACTTGTTATATGGACAGAAAAGACGAGAACTGGTAGCAGAATCACGGCGACCGTTCACCCTCCACTCTGGGCCAGCTCACATAAAGTGGGGCTCATGCCACATAAACCAGCATGTGGAACTACCACATTGGTACTCCACGGGACTTTGCTATCCACCACACTAGTGACTTACATGTTGAGTAAAGGCTTAGTGACAGTCGAGGTAAGACTAGCTAACAGGCTTTGTAAGTTAAATTTAAATTTCTTGATGTCCATGAACCTAAAAAAAAAAAAAAAGTCATAATCCTAAGAAGAAATCAAGGTCATAAGTACTATTCTTTTCTGAAAATTTTAAGTGCTTATCCTTGCCAGTGGCTGCTGCTTCAGTTCGCCCACACTTGTAGCTTATTTTCAGTGACAAAACGCTTGGTGGTCATCGAATGGGTTGCTATGAGTTGTGCTGGGAATTAAGTAATCCTGAGTAGTTTCAGAAGAAAATGTCCCTCATATACCTGAAATACACTCCTTCTTCCAAGTTGAGTATTTAGTGGTTAGTATAATACCCAAATGAAGATAGAAAAGACAGTCATATAATTTACTATGTCTTTTACCTTTTAGCTGTTTTGTAAATCAGTTAATGTCAAAAACAACTCTATTAGTAGTAACTTTCTGGTATTACAGATTTGGCTTTTCCAAATCTTTGCTAAAGGGGCAAACTATTTCGTTCTCTAGTGGAAAATAAGAAACTGGGGAAAATTGTAATCATTGAAATACGTTTATTCTTTGAATTGTATTTTAGTTACATTGAATCATCTTACTAAGAAACTGAAATTATTCTATAAAAGTTTATTTTATGCTATACTAACCCTGGAGTCTGTGTATTTGAAACATGCCTCGATGAGGAAAAGCTGGCAATGTTAAGATCTCAGGGGACCCAGCGATTTAGGAGCAAATCACTGGGATATTAAAATGCTTTATATATGTATTTCTGAAAGGTAAGGGCGCTACAACAAAGTCGAGGAGCGGATGCTTGTGCACTGGAAGGTCAGCCTCCCTGAGTACTCTGGGATCCATCAAACCTCGGTGCAGCCACATGGTTGCCTAGGGCAGCGTCTCCCACAAGTCCTGCAGTGTGTGACACAGCTCCTTCTTCAGGATTGTAAACCGGCTTTTATTGCATCACAGTTTATTTCCATGTTTCTGCTTAAATACTCGTGAAATTACCCAAGCTTCTCGCAAGCCGTGTGGGGCTTACGGGCGTGATCTTCATTTCCTGGCTTTTCTCCCTGTGGAGCAACTGCAGTCACAGAGGCTTGGGAAGCTGAGGGACAGAAAGGAGGAATGGGGACCATGAGTGGCTGAGGGCACCTCTGTGCTCCTGGGCAGAGCCTATCTATGTCTGGCCTAAGAGGTCTCATGTTTAAAATTCTAATGAGCAAGTGTAAAGCTGTTCTTAATCCTTTGATGAATAAAATCACATCTTGCATTATTATTGATAGGCTTTCAGTTGTGTGGTCTTGAAGACTCGACCCACGCTTTGCAGCTGGCCAGCGAGCTCTAGCACTGAGTTATTCCAGGCCATCCCAGGTATAAGAGAATTAAACGAGAGGCCAGAAGACGCGTCCCTGCCCGTAGCGGTAGTATGCCTTATAGAACAGATACAGGAGAAAAATTGATCTGGCTTTAAAAAATGCCCTAGATGAGTGATTTAAATTTTATTGTGTAGTATTTTTTTTTTTGGCTTTTTAATACTATATTTTGAATAACACTGTACCTTGTGACAACAATATAACTAATACTGACTTAAACATTTATGAAGTTTAACTATAGAACATTATTAGCTTTTACTTTCATAGATAAACTTTCTATTCATTGGTATTTTATTCACTCTTTTCTATAGTTTTAACCATTAGCTCAGCATTTGTTAAACTAAGATTTAACTTGATATAAAAAGGAAAGCGCCCCCTGTAGGTTGGCATTACCCTTGCTTCTCTAGTCAAATCAACTTAGGAGAACTAGGACTCTGGGTTACAGAATTTCCTATTTTTCATTAAAAATAGGGCTACCTTTTGGAGGGCATATGCAGAAGCATGTGTTAAAATAATAAGAACAAAACAAAGTATCTTTTGTAGGAATTTTTTGATGCTTACATAAATATTTACATTAAATAACAAATCATCATTGCTTCCATGATGGCTCAGAAAAATTTGTAAAGGTTCTGGTGAAAGCTCCAGAGGAAAAAAGTATCTTTGTATGTGTTTAAAAATATTTTACATTCATTGTTTTATTAAATCTATAATACCAAATTCTTGTTTTGAAAATGTGTGGTTTTTCTTACAAATGTTTTGTACATAATCTCATGGAATGGCAAAGCTTACTACATCAGTAAGTTTTTCATTTTACAAAATGTTTAGTTCTGTCATGATGATTTAATGATTCTGAGGCAGTTGGAGGACTAGATGTTTGAAATGCCAACTTTCTTGGCTAAACCAATACTGTAGAATAAGAATCAGAAATGTTTTTATTTTGTTCTGTTTTCTTTTTCTTTCTTTCTTTTTTTTTTTCTTCTTAGGTGCCTGGGTTCAAATTCTGGACCTTGCACTTTCCAAACAAGTGCTTGTGCCACTGAGCTATCTCTCTGGTCCAGGAACCTTTTCTTATAAATCTATTGCATCCATTTTTTACACATTAGTGCAAAACAGAGAAGCTTGAGTTTTGGCCGTTCAACCTGAAAAGCAAGTACCAATTCTCATTAATTGTGCTCTTATGTACCTTTCACTTCAAATTCTATCTTGGGTTTGTTGGTTTACTCACTTACATTGTTAGAGGAAAAAGAGGGAAATTATTACACAGTGTTTTGCTGGAACAGAATTATGAATGAGCTATTCCTTGAGACAGTCACTGCTGCTCAAGCACCGGGAACAAAGCGGCAATTGTGGGGAGGCTTGGATCGGAGGGGTGGCAGCCCGGCCTGTGTTGGAGATCCACAGATGTCATTATCAGCCTCCACGGGGCAGTGGGACCATGATGCTTTTAACAAAAGGAATTGCAGAATCTCAAGTTTGCATGTGGAGAAATGTACATGGGATTTTATTTTCTTTGCACAAAAAAGTAAAATAAAGAGAGGAGTTTTCACATATTACCTCCTGAATCCCAAGGAGAATTTTGTTGTATGAGATGGTGTCAGGTAGTTAAGTTTACTTTATTTTATAGAAGTAGAGTAGAGGTAATGGTGCTATAATGAGAAATGTAGGATACTGGGGAGTTATTTTCAAAACTGTTTCAATCCATTTAGGAATAGTAGCCTAATAAGTCTGGCAAAATATAGACAACAGTAACTTAAAATTAGGGCAGAACATGGTATTTAAAAGACATTTATAAGAAAATCGGTGGAGCCAGTGCCCAGCTTGAGCCTCTAATCCTCGATCCTCACCTCTCCTGGCCCCCTTTGCGATGTCTGAGGGTGAAGATGCCCGCCAGACTCCGCGCTGGGGAAGGCGGGGAGCAGGTCCATGATCCTGAACAGTCTTGAGGCCAGAAAACATTTTCATTAGGAAAGGCCCCGCAGAAAGCCTTTGCTGAGAAAGCTAGTTTGTGACAAACACACGTGTGTGTATTCCAGCTCTATGCTCTTCCCTGGGAAGGTGACTTGGTTTTACACACTTGTTCATGTCACCTACCATTTTCTCTTAGCAGTTGATGGTATTAGTTGGCTTTCCTTTTATTATGTCTTTCAATGAAGGCAATCCAATGTCTAAACCAGTTTGTTTGGTTTAAGAAATTGTACCAGGGCTAGTACAGTTCTTACTAGCGAGATAGCTGGGTGGTCTAAGCACCTGCCTGGCAAGTGCAAGCACCTGAGTTTAATCCCCAATACCACATGCCATGCCAACCTCGAGCCCAGCTGGCCCCTGAAACTGGGCATGGTAACGCACACGTGTAATCCCAGGACTGCAGAGGCTAAAACAGGAAGATGACTATGAGTCTGAGCTGTGTAGTAAGACTCTGTACCACATAAGTCAATGAAAGATTTAAAAAAATAAGAAAAAGGAAATCATACCAATTCAGAAGGTAGTGCCGTAGATGTTTTCATTATTATGTGCAAGTTTTAGTTGTTTAGAGCTTTGTCCCTATTTTTTCATGGCTTTGAAGACATGGCCAAAATTTCCACTTAGATGCATCTTCAAGAAGGAATTACACAGGAACATTCTGCCCCCAAATGTATGTGGCTGTAATGTTCATATTTTTCTGTAATTATGATTTGTCTTTTACACTTTTAAGGTTTTAAAAATCCTAAGCCTAAATAGTCAAAGCTCACAATTACAGATGATACTGTAGCATTGTGATGTTGAAGCTCAGACCAGATGACAAATTTAAAAAAGGTATATATATTTTTTTCCTAAAGACTATTTGTTTTATGGTTCCTTTTTATCTTTATGACTAGGACGCTGGCATTCTTCTTACAGTGCCCCTTTGGTATATGACTGATACAAATTTTAGTGATGGAAAGGCAAGTATTTTATGTAATATTTAGCTGAATAAACCTTTTTTATTGTTTAGGTAGTAAGATATTTTTTGTGAGCATTATCAAATTAGGTTGATGGTGATGAATTTTGCCCATGTTTTAAAATACGGGTGGCCTTATCATTTCTGCATTATGGTTTTTCTTCAGTGAACAAAATACTTGTATTATGTAGTTTAAGTTTTTAGAGGATACAGATTTTCAAATGCCACTGGATTTGTATTACTGATAGAAGTTTGGAAACAAACTGACTTTGTGCAGGGCTCTTCGTAGACCTGTAGACAGCTAATTGTCAGGGTTCTCTGTGGATGTTGAGAGTCAGTGCAAAGGTTTTGATCTTGAGCTCTCTGTTCATCTTATATCCCCAAACATTAAGATGATCAGATTCTTGGCTAAGCATGTGTATATAACTCAACAATTCTTGTCTGTGCTTTAATATCATGTCAAGCTTTCATTTTAGTGTGTTCATAAAATTTAGATAATTTAAAAATCAACATTAAATATAAAAGTAGGATAGACATGACAGGTTAATTCTATACTGCCTATGAAAATGTGTTTTCTCATTGTCAAGAAATATGAACATCAGTCAGCTACACAAGTAAAACTCATCATGATGGTAAGGGAACTTAGGGAATGACTGTATGCTTTTGATTTTGATCATTCCATTGTGTGAGTGAAAAGTACTCAGAAATGATACTATTGAGAGGATAGCTTACTGTTTTGTATCAATTTATTCCTTTTCACTAACTGAGCTCTCTGAATTCTGCCTGCCTTTCATCTTAGTAGTGACTTTTATATTGGAATTAATTGTGAAAACAGCTGAAGAATCCTTTGAA
This sequence comes from Myocastor coypus, assembly GCA_004027025.1. Taxonomy (NCBI): domain Eukaryota; kingdom Metazoa; phylum Chordata; class Mammalia; order Rodentia; family Myocastoridae; genus Myocastor; species Myocastor coypus. The sequence continues at coordinate 23,708 of PVJA010003802.1, read as the reverse complement.
CTTCAATTTTGCTTTTTCAGCTCACTGAGGTGTCCTGGGGTTGCTGCCTTGCAGGCTTGCAGACTTCCTGCTGACCAGGCAGTAGCTTGTTACTGTCCAGAGCTCGAGCCCTGCAGAGAGGACAGTACTGTCCTAGGCAATGTGTTTCCCGCTCAGCGTGGCAAAGGGCGGTGGATCTCTTCGCTGGTGTCCTTTGCTCTCAGCTTTGCTCTCCAACTTCCTGCTGCCCCAGCCTTCTTCTAGTTGTATCGTCTTTCTATGCCTCTATGAACTGTGCTTATTGTAAGGAAACAAAATATCGAGAGAATGATTCTTAGGTTGGATTGTTCTTCTGAGTTGCTGTCAGGGAAGTTACCTCATTCTATTTGTTACCAAAACCATGAAGACGAACATTACAGGAACCTCTAGAATGTCAGTGAGAGAACTGGGCCTGGATGCTTTGGTAGCTCAGGAAATGTTGGGCGCAGCTTAGCAGCACCTGGGAACACCCCTGCGGCTCAGAGCCTTTCTTTACTATTTTCCTGCATTCCTCCCAACTGAAGACTCACATCTCCTCCCTCCACCCCTGTCTTTTGAAATCTTATTTCTCTTCCTGATAGGCTTCTAAACTCTTACTGGTTTTCCTTCATGCCTTTAAAAATAATTGCTTTATGAATCATTTAAGCATCATCCTGGGAACTTAGTGGTTCCCTTTCAAATTCCCTGTAGTCCTAGGGTTGCTCATTAAATTGTTTGGTTGAGCTTTGGCAGTACAGTGTGATCACTGCATGAATTTGTCTTGGTCTTAAAGATGAACAGATGTCGTTGCTTTTAAAGATAGCTATTTTTGAAAATGTTAACTATGTACTAGTCTTTTAGAAAATTCACCTTTTATATTGCAGATCCTTGTAGTGTTTTAGAAAATATACCAAGGAGAAATTTTCTTCTTCCATTGCTCTAAATGACTCTAAGGTGACAGAAATCTTTTCTAGCTCAGAACCTGAATGGAGAAGAAGTTAATTAGGGGTATGATGAAGTGCCCCAGTGTAAATTGATAACAGGTTATAACCCAAGTTCTCCAGGCCTCTATTCTCTCTGCCCCAATTCTCTTTTCAGAAATGTAAAGAAAACACAATGATGAGTTACTGAAGCGGATCATGGCTCTTTCTATCTCTGCCTCCTCCATTTCTGTGTAATTCATGTAAATACTGCTTTCTCAGTTTCAGTTAAGATGGAGGCATTAGTTGAGCTTGCTAGCTTTAGTCCATTTGACAAACATTTCCAACTTCGAATAATAAGGAGAAAGAAAAAGAGAACTGAAATTTGTTTTATATGAGCATAACAGTATTTAAAAGAAATTGGAAATTATTTGAAAATAGTCTCTAACTTCCCAAAGATAGGCAAAGTTTAATTACCATAAAAATTACACTACAATATGATTCAACTATACAACTTCTAAGTTGTATGTACACCTAAAATCAAAGCCAGCTTGCTCTACATACATCCATAATCAAGTTGAGTTTAGCACTATTTCCTTTTTCTTAATGTATTTAGTACAGAGCCTCACTATGCACCTCGGACCCATAGTGATCCTCCTCCTTTCTCAGCCTCCCTCATGCTGGGTGTACAGGAATGTGCCACCACACCCAGACTCAATGACTAACTCAGCGCAGTAGGACCAGTGCGGTACATGGTGCTTGGCATTGATATAACACTGTTTCCAAGAGAAAAGTTAGAGAATCAGACTCAGTGCCCTCACCTGATGAATGGATAAAGAAAAAATGACCAAAAAAAAAAAAAAAAAAAAAAAAAAAAAAAAAAAAAAAAAAAAAAAAAAAAAAAAAAAAAAAAAAAAAAAAAAAAAAAAAAAAAAAAAAAAAAAAAGAAAAAAAAAAAAAAAAAGAAAAAGTGGCAAATCCATACAGTGGAGAAATATCCAGCCATAAAAGAAGAACAGAATAATGACATCTGCAGGTAAATGGATGGAACAGGAGGATATCATGTTAAGGGAATAATGCAGACACGGAAAGACAAGGATCACGTTTCCTGTCGTGTGGAAGGTAAGGGTGAGGACAGCTAGAAGTAGAAAGCAGACTTAGAAAAGAGCAAGGGCGTCAGTGACAATGGGAGCGAAAGGGGAAGGGGTCCGGGGGAAGAGGTGCCCGAAGTCTGTTAGGTGTGTGTATGAAAATCATGTCTTCATATCTGTTCATAAAAAGCAGGTAGAGTTACCGCCCTAACAAGAGAAAAACTATTGATATATTTGAAATGTAAGATACTTCACATATTAAGAACACTTTGATATTTTCATAAATTCTATAATAATAAAATGGTTTACCTATAGGAGGCTTTCATGAGATGTAGACTGTTTTTTCCCCTAGATGGAATTGTGGCAAGAGTGGTTCATGTCTTCTGCTATTTTTGCATTTTTTATTTTGAATTTCTAGGTCTGGTGTTGTTATTGATGCTGTTCTATGTTTAGATGAGAAGGAGAAAAGCTAAATAGTCATTGCTGTGCACGAAGGAAGATTTATTCCACAATTTTAAGCATCTGTGATTAGAAGAAGGAAAAATTACTAGCCCATTAACAACTTCTGTCTGATAAAAGTTATTGTCCTATTACTTTCTTATCATTGAGACACAACCCTGGGTTCCTAGAATTCAAAGGAAAGGGATTCATTTTGGCTCACGTGTTTAGTCCAGCATTGATTGGTTCCAAGGCAGCAAGGCATGCTGGGAAGACTAGGGGATGAAAGGGACTCCTGCCATGGCGACCAGGAAGCAGAGGGACAGAAGAGAGGAGCCAGGGCGGGAGATGCCCCCTGTGGGATCAAGAGATGGAAGGGGTATGAGAAAGAAGCTAAGGCGTGTGATGTGTAGATGCCAGCTCAACTCAGGAGTCTAAATATATATATGTCATAGACTGCAAACATGCATGAGGAAGAAGGAAGGAAGGAAGGGAGGAAGGAAGGAAGGAAGGAAGGAAGAGAGTTAATGCTATCCCAGAATAGCACTGATACTACAAAGAGGAATAAATAGGAAGGGACAATGACCAAAACATACTGAACTGGGACGTGTGTGCTGGCCCCATTCCTGGATCGCACTGACAAAGCTATTAAGACTGGGCATGGTGGCATGTGCCTGTAATCCCGGAGTTTGGGAGGCTGAAGACATGACAATCACTTTTTGTTCATTCTACTTAGAGAGACCCTATAGACTCTGTACTAAATAAATTTTTTAAAAAGAAAAGAAAACATACTGAAGCAGAAGAGGCGGCTGAAGCAGAAATAATGAGTCCCTCAAAAAACCCTCAGGACCCACAGCTCTGGCAGTGCCGTCTGTGGTGTGGTGTCCAGCCAAGTCCGTTTGGTGACTTTCACCCTAGTATCCCCCTCCAGTCACCCTGAACTGCTGGGAAGTCTTAAGTGGACATGCAGAGGGGACTTGGATGGGACGGCGTTAACAGCAGCGTCCCAAGCCGGTCTGCCTGGATTCGGGTCCCACTGGGTTTTTCATCTGCTTACACGACATTCCTTTCGCCTTAGGTTCCTCATCTGGGAAGTAGGAAAAATACTTGATTATGCATAACCTTACTGTGGTGATTAAATGCATTAATGTATGTAAAACTTGTAAGTCTTAGCTGGCCCACAGCACTCAGTATTAATTTTGTTTCTTTTTGCTATTACTCTGTTATTTAAAATCCTTCCCCCTTTTTAACTTTTCTTAGTACGTATTTTCAGTGCCTAATTATTACATTCGTGTAAGGAACTGTACATGTACATAAGACAATTCTTTTTCTCGCCTTCCGTCCACTCTTGTTTTATTTTTTCCAAAATCCAATTTATTTATAAGACATAAAGTTAATTATCATACATGAGATTAAAATCAAACTAATAGGCACAATAACACCCATATAAAGCATGTATGACAATTGTACTAAGAAGTCAAGGTGTACTTTTAGACACAAGGTGCCACCTTTTGAAGCTACTTTGCATTAGGTCTAATTCTATGTTAAATGACATGTGTTCAAGCAGAATGTGCCTTTCTGTACCTTAAGTTTTATTTCAAAAATGATTAGTAATTTCTGTTCATTGAAAGGAATCGTTGGTAGTTATATTGTCAGTTTTGCATGCCCGTACCTGGTAATCTGAACAACTGCTTTGAAGAGAACCACATGCAGCATGACTGCTATTGCTCATTTCCTATCATCTTGTTTGGAAGCTCTGCATGATTTTTATTAGGGTTGGTTTTTGTCTCTTAAAAAAAAAAAGGAGTGAGTGGGGCAGGGCAGTCGCATCCTCTGGGTGCTGCGCTTGTGGCCCTTGGAACGCAGGTGAGTTCTATTATCAAGGTGCATAAAACCGAGAGCAGCTCAGAACTTTAATGTACACCTCAGTGTCTATAGCACCCTTTTTCTTTCCTGGGTGACAAGATCCAGCAGCCAGAAATCCAACATGTCTGTTCTCAAGATGCACGCCTGAGAGATCTTTGACTGTCATGGGAACCCCACTGGGAAAGTTAACCTCTACACCTCCAAAGGTTTCTTCCAAGCTGCTGTGCCCAGGGGGCCCTGCGCTGGCATCTACAAGGCTATAGAGCTGCATGACAATGACAAGACCTGGTACCTGGGCAAGGGTGTGGCAAAGGCTGAGGAGCACATCAATAAAACTATTGTACCTACCCTGGCTAGCAAGAAATTGAATGTGGTGGAGCAGGAGAAGACTGACGAGCTGTTGATCAAGATGGACAGGACTGACAATAAATCAAAGTGTGGGGAAAATGCCCTCCTGGGAGTGTCTCTCGCAATGTACAACCAGCGCTGTAGAGAAGGGACTGCCCCTGTACCACCACATCGTCGACCTGGCGGGCAATCCTGAGGTCACCTTGCCTGTCCCTGCCTTCAGCATGACCACTGGTGCCTAGCATGCTGGCAACCATCCAGCCATGCAGCAGTTTATGATCCTGCTTGTAGGTGTGACCAGCCTTAAGGAGGCCATGCACATCGGGGCTGAGGTCTGCCACAACCTGAAGAACATCATCAAGGAGCAGTACGGCAAGGACGCCACCAATGTGGGTGATGAGGGTGGCTTCACACCCAACATCCTAGAGAATAAGGAAGCCCTGCAGCTGCTGAGGACTGCCATCAGGGGGGCTGGCTATTCGGACAAGGTGGTCATCAGCCTGTACATGGCTGCACCTGAGCTCTTCAGGTCTGGGAAGTACAACCTGGACTTCAAGTCTCCTGATGACCCTAGTAGGTACATCTCACCCGACCAGCTGGGCGACCTCTACAAGTCCTTCATCAAGGACTACCCAGTGGTGTCCATCAAGGACCCCTTCGACCAGCACGACCGGGGTGCCTGGCAGGAGTTCCTGGCCAGCACGGGCATCCAGGTGGTGAACGATGACCTCACAGGGACCAACCCCAAGCGCATCACTAAGGCTGTGAATGAGAAGGCCCGCAACTGCCTGGTGCTCAAAGTCAGCCTCATTTAATCAGACAGCAGTGTTAGAGGGCACAGCAGCTGTGTTTTCTTGTGGATTATTTTTGTTTATAGATTTCCTTATTTGTTAAGTGGGGGTGACCATAGGTAAACTACAGTTCTATAATGCAGCACGCAAAGTGTCCAGCTCACTGCCAAATAGTAGGAATGTTGTCATAAGCTGTTTATAGCATCCTTTATGCTCTAAAATTGGAATGATCCAGTATTAAACCTCTCCGTCGCTTTCTGTCTTCTCAGCTTCATAGCGCTGACGCTTTTCTGCTTCCTTTTTCCCACTCACATGCTCATGAAGGAGGCGTCTAAAATTATTAGCTAAGTGAAGCATTTTAAAGTTTCAAGATATATCTGTTAATAGCAGTCTTTTGGGGGGTAAAAAAAAATCAACATTTTCATGAAAAATATGCAAGATTTATAATACATATCTAGGAATATTAGAGAATACACAAACTATTGGTGTTCACCTCAGACACATTTTATTTTTATAGAATGTAGTGTAAGTATCCAAGCTGTGTTGTTACATACCTCACGGTCTCATTCTTTTTAGCAGAATATGACATAGATTCTTCAAAGTAGAGACTGTTTTTTTTTGTTTGTTTGTTTGTTCGTTTGTTTGTTTGTTCAGGATATAAGCCATTTAAAGAGAAATAAATTATTGAAACTTTAGAGAATTCGTAAAGCAGAACTGCATCCTAATGTGTGTCGTGAATGAGATTTCAGAATACAGAATCACTGGCCAGCCACATAGCTCAGTGGACTAGAACACCTGCCTAGGCAGGCTCAGGGACCTGGTTCAATCCCCAGCATGCTGTGGCAGCCCTGCCCCCCGGGGTACATCAAGATGACCACTGAGGCTGGGCCTGGTGCACATGCCTATGATCCCAGCGCTTAGGAGGATCACTATGAGTCCAAACCATGCAGTGAGACCCTGTAGACCCTATACTAAATACATAAAAAAGAAAAAACATATAAAAGCAAAATACAAACATATTAAAAACTATTCTCTTGGGCCCAGTGGGATGGCTCAGTGGTCTAAAGCGCCTGCTTGGGAAAGTTTGGGTGGCTTCAGGGACTGAGGTTCGATCCCGGGCACCACATGCTGCGCCAGCCCTGCCCTCGGGGCAGGCTGAGCTGGCCATAAAAATGAGTGAATAAACAAACAAAGGTTCTGAAACAAGAAAATAAATAAATAAATAAATAAATAAATAATTAAATAAATAAATAAAATGAAAAAAAATATTCTCTTACCTGGCAAGTGCAGGGTCCTGAGTTTAATCCCTGGTACCACAAAAAAAAAAAAAAAAAAAAAAAAAAAAAAAAAAAAAAAAAAAAAAAAAAAAAAAAAAAATATTCTCTTACCTGGCAAGTGCAGGGTCCTGAGTTTAAACCCTGGTACCAAAAAAAAAAAAAAAAAAAAAAAAGCAGATAAAAAAAGAAAAACTACTCTCAAAGTGAAATGATAAACTACATTATTCATTTTATTCTTTATTACCCATTATTCACTTTAACGTGGCAAGTATTTTGAATGCAAAATACTGGAAGGGACTCTGCAGCTGTACCTAAGGAGTGGTTACTGAGCACCAGTGTGAATATGCTCTGCTCCCCAGCGTTGCCACTGTGCAGGATTTGGCCTTGCTCTGCTTACATTTCTGAGGCCTTCCGGCAGGTGATATCAGGATTTTTTTCCTGATTGCTCTCAAAGAAAAGCTCTTATTTATCCTTTGTAGGACTGCTCATGTGCAGTGGAAGTGATACAGCGTGATAGGGGGAATCTGTTTGATTGGTGATCATGTTCTTGAAAGGCTTGGTATCCCCAAGGAAGTTTCTCCCCAGGAGAGCAGGGAACAACTCGTTGTTATTCTCTGGAAGTTTACATGGTCAGACTTCTGTTGCTTCTGTTCAACTTAAAATCAAGGGTTTCAGGTTGAAAATATTTTCTCCAGAACCGCAGCATGGGCACAAGAAGCATCTGACATTGAGAGACGCTGCAGAGACCTAAGCAGAGTTTGGCAAGGCTGTCAGGGCTGTGGGGAACAAGGGAAGCCTTGAGAAGCCCCGATAGCCAAGGAGGCCTCGGTCCACAAAGGGACTGCATGTGTCCGGTGTGGATCCTGACCAGAGTTCTGGGGTGGAAAAAGGGCGCGTAGGGGGGAAATAACCTGAGGAAATCTGAGTAATGACTGGACTTTGGTCAATAATAAAGCATCAGTGTTGATTCCTTAATTGTGACAAGTGTACTGTACTAATGCAAAATACTACTAAAAATGGAAGTTTGTTGAGCATTTATGGGAACTTCGTGCACTATTATGATGATTGTTTTGTGTGTGCATAAATGTGAAGTTACCTTAAAGCAAAAGGCCACTTAGAAGAAAGAGCTCTGTCATAATGTGGCTGCAGCAGGAACTTACCGTTACTGCTGGACTCATGCAATGCAGCCTTCTCTCTCGGGGACCACTGCCATGGGGAGCGGGCGGGGGCATCCCTCAGAGCTGGTGTTGTGGACCTGAGTATTTCTGATCTCCTGTGTATGTGTCTGTCTCTCTGTGTCTTGTCTGTTTTATTGTAGTGTACGATAAGTTAAAAAACAAGTGAACTGATGTGTTCAGCACCCACTCTATTCCAAGCATGTCATTAAAGGGAAGCATCCAGCTTTCGGAGCCGGCGAGGTGGGCCTACGATTTCTGCATGGGAGAAGGCCAGAGAGTGGAAGCGGGGGCGGCCAGTCCCCTCATGTTCACTGACCAAACGGGTGAGAGCCGTGGAGAACTCTTGATCCCACTGCTGCCTGTGCCTCCACTGATGGCAGCTGCCTTTGTTAGGGAAACGCGCACATCAGCAGGACACTCTTTTCAATCTGCATTAACATATTTTTCATCTTTAAAACATTTTTGAAATAATTGTAGAAACCAGAAATCACACAGGTGGTATTTATGGACCTGTGTGTCTTTTTTCAACTTGCCTGCATGGTGACATTGTATGTCGGACAATGTCACAACTTGAAAACTAACATCTGATATTGCTACAATTTACTGAGCTTTCACTGTGTGGGGTGTGCGTGTGCGTGCGTGTGTGTGCGTGTGCGTGCGTGTGTGCATGTGCGTGTGTGCGTGTGTGCGTGCGTGCGTGCATGCCCCTATGCAGTTTTACCCTGCACATAAACTTAAGCAGCCACCACCACAATTCCCAACTGCTCCATCCGGGAGCCTCTCGCACTACACTGGCAGCTGTGTGCCCACTCACGCAAGCCTACTCTGCTTGGCGACCTCTTGTCTTCTCTCCGCATCTCTAGTTATGTAATTTCAAGAATATTCATGTAAATGAAGACAGAATACGTTTCCTTTTTGAGCTGGCTTTTCCTGCTAAGCATCCTGGCTTTGAATGTCATCCTGATTGTGTGATCAATAGGCCATTTCTTTTTATTGCTGATTAATTTTTTTCAAACAGTTATACAGATTTAATGTAATGCTTTTATTAAACTTTATTTATTTATTTATTTATTTATTTATTTATTTATTTATTTATTTATATAGTGGGCAGCTCAGCCTACCCTGGGGTTGCAACTGGTGCAGCATGTGGTGCCGGGGATAGAACCGTGGTCTATCCCCTAAGCTTGCCTAAGCAGGTGCTTTAGACCACTGAGCCATCTCACTGGCCCGTGCTGATTAATTTTTAATGGTGTAAAGGCACCACAGATTTTTTAACTATTAAGCCATTGAAGGTCATTTGAGTTGCTTTCAGTTCTTGCTTTTACAAAACAGAAAACAACAAAAACTCTTGTGAATACTTGTGTGTATAACTTTGTGTGGCAGGAAGTTTTTATTTATTTATTTTTGAGATACATCTCAGAAGTTCGGTTGCTTGGGCATATGGGTAGTGCATGAGTTTTATGAGAAACGGCTAAATACTTGTTAGCATGGTGCCACTGTGGCAGGGGCTCCCTCCTGCGATATGTGGGACCCGGGTTCTCTGTGCTCTCACGAGGCTTTGCTCTTCCCACTGCCAGTCTTTCTGTTCTAATGGAAAATACCAGGTTGCAGTATCTCAGCGTGATGGGATCGACCAGCCTATGTGTTCCACCGCCTTCTGCGTCTCCCCAGTGAAGTATCTGTTTCTGTCTCTCCCCCTTTTTATAATTATATTGTTTCGTTTCTTACATTTGAGTTTTAAAAGCTGTTTACATATTTTGTTACGTGGGATGTTCTTAGTTTTGCTGTTTGCCAGTATCGTGTTAGCCCCTGGCCCGGTCGGCCCCTGGCCCGGTCGGCCCCTGGCCCGGTCGGCCCCTGGCCCGGTCTGCCCCTGGCCCGGTCTGCCCCTGGCCCGGTCTGCCCCTGGCCTGGTCGACCCCACTTGTTTTGTTTTTCACAGTGAATCGGCAGCGTTTTCCCATTTCCTAGGGATTTAAATCTTCCTACGAAGAGATGGTTCCAGCTTTTTTTAATCCTGTATTTTAACTCTGCAAATAGTCCTATGTATTTTCTGTCTGAAAGACTGTCAAACGGACTGGGTTTTTCTGAGAAACAGTGTTTTCTCTATGATTTCTATACTTAAAGGATTCTGAGCTTTTCTTTGGGGACTATCTTTTCCCCACTCATTTTGTTTCTGGCGCTAAAATTATTTTCAACACTATGACCAAGTTTTGTGTGCTTGTTGATCTGATTTGTATGATGTCTCAGCTTTGGGGCCATCCGTATCTTATTTTTATTTCTTGGACTCTTAGTGTTAAAATGGGCATCGGATGATGCCTCAGCTTTGGGGCCATCCGTATCTTATTTTTATTTCTTGGTCTCTTAGTGTTAAAATGGGCATCGGATGATCTCTTAACCGTGAGCTTTGTTAAGCACCCCCAGACGCAGCTCTTCTTGTACGAGCTGGGTTTGCTTCTCCTATCAGTTTCAAAAGGCTAAAGACTCTCATGCACTTAGCATTCTCCCAGCCCGAGAGACGTGAGGATGTGTGGAAACTGGAGTTTGCAGGTAAGCGTTTGTTTATGAGATGTGTGTGGCGCTCCAGGGCTCGGGTTCTCTGGAAACGTCTGTTAAAGGGCGTGGAGTTCTCTCCCCGCCAGGTGGATCGATGCGCGCTGGCAGTGCAGAGGACAGAGGTGAAAGGGGACAGCCCTGGCTCCTGTCAGCTCTCTGCCTGACAGCACATGCGGGGCCAGGACTCCGGCTTCCGCTTCCCTCTGTGGTCCACGGAGGTGGGGCCGTTTTGTCATTTGTTTTCACAGCATGAAAACAGCTAACTATGATTTATTCCGACTAATACATTAGTATATACCTAGAGAGAAGCCAGAAGTCTCAACCAATGCAACATTTGATAAATTAGAGTAAAAACAACTATTAAGGCACAACAAACGTGCTCCTCTGAACTTCGTACAATTGGGGACATAAAAAATCTTTCTAGTTACGGTTCTCCTCTGTTTTTAAACAATCCAGAAGCATCTGGTGCAGACTTGGCCACATTGTAATTGTCCTGGGGGCCTCCAAGGGCTTCTTACAGTGCCCGTACAGTATGGGAATCTGCTCCTCTCCACAGAGGGTCCCTCCCCGCCTTGCCAAAGGAGCACAAAATGGCATTTATAAACTGGGGATTTCGTACACATTGCTAGGATACTCAATTCCAATTCTTTTTGTCTTTAAAATATATAATTGTTAGTAAAAGAAAAAAAAAAAAACAGCATGGCTTTTGGGGCATGGTGGCATACTCCTGTTATCCCAGCACTCAGGAGGCTGAGACAGGAGGATCACAACAAGCGCAGGACCAGCCTGGGGGCTACAAAAGTGAAGCACAAGGCCAGCCCAAACTGCATAGAGAGACCTTGTCTCAAAAAAAAAAAAAAAAAAAAAAAGGGACAGCCAGACAAGAAAAAGAAGATGAGAAGCAGGGAGAGCCGGTGAGTAGTAAGAAGAAAGGCAACGGGAAAATGATATGATCATTACTACACTGTATGTGGCAATAAATATGCTAGATTACTAGAGGGAAAGGATGCTTGAATTCTAGCCAGGAAAGGATTCTGCTAGGCCAAAGCCTGGATTGTGGCAAGGTGTTTTCAATTTTAATATCCTCTATTTGTATTTTCTTAACGTTCTCAGAAATGAGTAATGTAGTGTTGATCCTTAAATATTTCTTTTGTTCTCTGCTATTTTTTTACAGCAGTAATTTTTTTAAAAAAATACTCCGACCTCTCCTCTGGGTAACGGCTTCCCACTCTGCTTGTACCATGGTGTCTCACTCAAATTATCGGCAGCTCTTTTACTCTTGCCTAATGATATTTCTGGATTTCCTCTGAATGGACCCAGGGACTCTTGTAAAGCTCCATAGCTCCTCGCATATATTCTGTAAAATGTTGATATGTAAAATATCAAAACCACCTGTCTCTGTCTGGCGGCCAGGGCTGCTCGGCTTGCCGTGGGCCGAGCGGCCATCGGTCCCCTTCGTCGCCCTCCCGCACCCTCACTGCCCTCCTGCTGCAGCCCCTCAGCTCCTGCCCATGCCTGGCAGGACTGCGACCTCCTTGCCCCTTCCCTGGGTGTCATTCGCCTCCTTTCTGACGGGGCAGGAATGCTCCCCCGAGCCGCAGCTCAGTGGGCTCCTCTCCCTCCTCTTATGACCCCTCCTTAAAAGCCCATCCTGAGCACATGTCGCTCAGTGTGCCCTGCGCCCCTGTGCCTTCCCCAGGATGGCAAGTGGCAAGTGCAGAGACAGCGTGGGCATTGGCACTGCGTTAAGGGTGACCAGCAAATGGAATGCATCCTAAATGAACAGCGAATACCTCAACGCCAGGTCCCTAACACTTTCCTAGAAAGGAGCGTTTGAGCCTCATCTGAAAGGTGGACCATGTAAACATCATGTGGAAAATGAGAGAATGGTAAACACGTGTTCTTGAGAAAAAAGTTTTGGGTTGAAGGTAGATTTCTCTACAATGGGCTTTGGGAAAACGGGAGCAATGAAGAATAAGCTTCAGAGGGCAGGGAAGCCTGGAACTGCGGAAGTGACGTGATTCCAGCCATAGCATGTGGCCTCTGGGCAGAAGGAGCTTAGGACTCCCTGGGGAGCAGAAGGGCCTACATCCCAGTTCATGTCTTCCTCAGGTGTCTTCTTCTTCTTCCTCTTCCTCTTCGTCTAGGTTGCCCACTGCACCTTCCACAATAGGCTTTGGGAACCCATGCATCTGCTATGTGGTCACGCAGGTCTCACCTAAAAAGAGACATTGCTTAGAGCTTCAGCTGTTGATACTTGAGCCAAGAAAGACAAAGGAAAAGAAAGAAAAAGAAGTGAAATGTGTTTAATTTGGAAGTGGTCAATCTATTTAGGAAATGTCAATTTATTTATTACCCTGCAAAGTAAGAATCTGGAAACAACTACAGATAAGAAATATAACTATTGAAATATTTGTTTCCTTTAAGAAACTCCAAAAACTTTGTAGAAGCATGTGTTGTTTTTCTCTTGCCAGCTTTGTTTCTGATAAGTCATTTGTTCTCCTCAGACTCATTTTTCTTCATTTGGACCTGCATATGTGACTCACCCCAGCTGTAATATCCACAGATCACTGATGTCACAAATTCCATCTTGTATTGAAACTGAAGGACGATGGCTAGTTTCACTATTTCTGCATTTATTTATAAGGCTGATTTGTAGTGCAATAATTTACACAGCAGAGATACTATTTGTTTTGCCCAGAAGGAGGCACATGGTGGTCTGCAAAGTAGGTCACATTGCTATCACTGCAGAAGAACAAATGGTTGGTTGGGGCACTGTGTGTGTAGCTCTTGTGTGTGGAGAGGCGAAGGGCAGTTTCCTCAGTGATCTGACAGTCTCTAGAGGAAACTTACTCATGGCCTTACCCATCCGGCTACCCCCTCAGTTTAGACAGACCCCTCTAAGGACTTCTCTCCATGGAAATGGAGTTCCTGAAAATTTTTTAAAAAGATTAATTTCTGCAGGAATAATGTTAAATGTGTTAAACATTTGTTATTTCATAAATATTTTCTCAAGGACACAAAGTAGCCTTTCTTCTCATTCATATCAGCGATATAGCTTGAATGCAAATTAGTTCACCAAGACCTTGACCCAAAGTAGGTGTCACTATTTTCGGTTTTTGGTTCCTGATTTCGGTTGAAGGAAACTCATGTCATACAGAAATCTGCTCAAATTGTGCTGGATGAGACATACGACTGATCACTCACACAATGGTAATGCAAACGTGCAGTTGGTAGTCGGAATCTGATGCACGGGCAGTATACTTACTGGACCAAGACCGCACATTTGCTCTGCAGCTGTGTTTAATGGTTATCAGTTTGGCGTGCAGCGTGATTGTTTTGGAGGGAGAATAGACACTCCAGATCCCTCTTGGCAGTTCTGAAGTAACTGAAGTACCTACGCCCAAAGTGAAGCATATGCATTTAATTAGATTTGCTACATAATTAGCATTTGAGGAAACCTAAGGAAAATCCTTGTGGGTTACTGATTTGTTATGTCAAATGCAAGCATGCTCATTTGGGGGGACTGGGAGTTGAAAATGATGAAATTCCAATGCTTCATAAACCCTGATAGATTATAACTTTTAATGAACCTTCCACCACAATACGTTCCCAGGGGTGAGTGAAGTGTTTGCCCCTGGCAGTGGGGGCCTATGTGGTTTTGTTCCTAGGAACCAGTGCATCTCCATATGGCTTGTCTAGGATGGCACTTCCATGTGTGCGGCTAGCTTTCTACCTTGAACGAGACCCAACGGCTCTTCAGTGAATACCCAGTGCCAGCAGCGGGGGCTGTGCCACAACTGGAGCAGCCCGGTGAGGTCTGAGGCAGGCTGTTGCTGTGTATGCATTTACATTTAAATATAAAATACCTCATTGCAATGACTTACTCTGTTATTTATTTTATTCTAAAAAAGACACTTATTTAAATAGCTTAGAAATTTTGTTTCATAGTACTGGAGTTCTACAAAATGAGTTCATCGTAGAGAATAGCTATAAAATATTTACTGAGAAAAAGATTAAATTTCATATTCCAGGTTGTTAAGACTAGAAAAATCGTGTAGAGTGTGTTTGTTGAAAAGACTTTTTATCAAAAAGCTGTCCCCTTTTTTAATTAAATTGCTTAACTACATAAATTCATCTCAATGATATTATTAAAAAAAAAATAAAGGAAGTAAACGCAATCACATAATAAACTTGTGCTGGTAAAATGTCCGTCACAGCCTACCTTCTCTGAGCATGCCGTTTACCCTGAGAATTCAAGATCAACCTTTAAGCTCAGTTTATTCAAGCTACTAGGAAGGGACCTGCAATAAGGTCTCTGAACGCACGCCCTTCCGAGGCACGTGCACATCTTCCCGACGCGTATCTGAAAGCCCCCAGACCTATAAACCAAACTTAACCTACTGTCACTCTGGCTAAACACAACCATCTGCTCCCCTCGCCTCCGCTCAAAAGGCAGTGAGCCGCTACGCTCCAGATAAAAATCTCGATTGGATTTGACAGGCCCAAACGCGCACTGCCACCAGTTCCTCTTTCATGAGTGTAGAGGTCGCACTAGGCACGGATTGCACCTCGGATCTGGGCCGGATTCCGGGAGCGCCTTTCAGGCTTTTGCCGCGTGTACCTGAGATGCGCCAGAAGCGCGGACGCAGACGCCAAGGGACAGCGCGCGCGCCTGTCTCTGATGTTCTCACCTCAGTTCACCTTTCTCAGCTTCATTCTCTCGCTCCTCACCAGCACACAGAGTGCTTAAGTGAGACTGTGCCAATAGTTATACAGTTAATTACTGAGCAGCATCTGCTTCATTACCTTTAACGTGGCTTCCTAAATGTCTCAACGTTTTGTTCTCTATAAGCATGTACAAATTCCTCTTTGTTGAAACCCGCGGGCTCGTGGCCAGCGCATCTCTTTTGCTCTGGTCATCCTTAGCTTCTCTGGATATTTTCCAGATGTGTTGATTACACACAGAATTGTTAGTGTGTGTGCAGTACGCTTCACATGCGTCATTCCTGGTATACAACACACAAGGAAACTCCCGCGCTGTACTCTGGGAATCAGGGCTCTGGGTCTTAACATCTGATTGCTCGCTGCAGGGCCATTTCCTTGTGGTCCAGCCTCAACTACGTAGATTTAAAAGGGGAAAAAAAATTAAATAAACTCAGAAATTCACCTAAATGAAATATGAAAAAATACTACTTTACATGAACTACAAATTTAACTCATCCAAATTTATAATTAACAGTGCCTTTGGAAACTTTTAATTTAATTTTATTTCTTTTTTCTAATTAATTTTATTTTACTTATTTGTTATGAAGTATTTTCATACTTAACTATAAAAGTACTCAGAACGGGAGCCTAGTTGTCAAGTGTCCCATTTATTAGTGGGTCTAAGGTTTTATATTTATTGGGACGTTTTCTGTGCTCAGCTAACAAAACAGCTTGAGAATCTGTGAGCATGCCGTTTACCCTGAGAATTCAAGATCAACCTTTAAGCTCAGTTTATTCAAGCTACTAGGAAGGGACCTGCAATAAGGTCTCTGAACGCACGCCCTTCGGAGGCACGTGCACATCTTCCCGACGCGTATCTGAAAGCCCCCAGACCTTTGTGGGTCTCACTTTGTGGAAACAAAGAGTGAGGCGTGCTTATTGCATTCCTCATTGTAAAATAGGTCCCTGTTGTTGAACTTCAGTTGTGAGAATATGCATATGCAAATTCACAAGCATTCAAGCCCAAAAGCTTTTTGTAAGAAATAGCAATCAATTTCAGAGACAGAAATATGCAAATATAGTAGAAAGTAAAACATGCTCTGGATTCTGCCTTTCCTTTTAACTAGAATATAATAATTAGGACTAATAATAATAATTACTGTTGCTGCTTCTGTTTTCATGATTGTGTTAAACGTCCCATGGTAGCAGAAGTCATCTATACGCAAATAATGAAGGACTCCCCTTAAGGTCCGGTCTTCCTGATGTTTGCTTTGTGTTCAATTAAACTTTAAGAATGCAAAAATAAATTTAGTGGTCAAATTCAGTCAACAAAAGTGGGAGTCAAGTTTTGACAAGTCTCCATAATTATTGGTAATGTTCACTATTTATTTCTGCTACATTTTAGAAATACTAAATTAGTAATATTTAGTAATACAACTTTAGTAATTAAGTGACTGGAATGAAATGACTGCAAAGTCTCTTGGTCTGGTTTATTCATTTAACAGACAAACTCTAAAGGCTGCTCTGCTGGTGTAGCCACAAGTAACTTTTTGAATTTTCTCTAATTTTAGTGAAGGTCCTGGTATCCCTCTGCTCACACTGTGCAAATACAGGGGACCTTTTTTAGCTTTTCATTTTTCTTTTTTGTTTTTGGTTTTATTAAATTGCTCTGGCATTCTTTGCAACATAAATGACAAGATAGACATTTAGCACATTTAAGGAGAAGGAAAAAGTTTAAAAACAACTTCAGTGCTTTATCAAAATAGTGTAATTTGTAAAAGAGCAAACCTTTTGGTTATCTTTGTAAAAAAACGTCTGATTTCTAAGTTTTGAAAGATGGAGCTAGTTAGAGAAGAATCACTTTGTTTTGGTAGTTTCAGTTTATGTTTAGGCTTGAAATCTAAAAACAGGTAGCGAGCGGAATTGGGACAGAGGCAGATCTTAATAAAAACCTTACTTGTGTCATTTCAGTCCCCCAGATTTTAAGACAACATGCTTTCTCTGACATGAGACAAAGGAATTGTCAGATGGCTTCAGGCAGGATTACTTTCTGCCCTCTAAACCCCTTTCAGCGGGCAGAATGCTAGGCAAAGCACACTGTGGAAACACAAGCAAAAACTCCCATGCTTTGCAGGCTCCCCAGAGGTCGCTTTCCGGGATGATTCTAAATTTCCTGGTGCCACGCGGGCCAGAAAGCCTACCTTCGAGAGAGCGGTTTGTCCCTGAGGTGAGCAGCTCTGGGCGCTGCGTATGCTTAGTGTTATGACCCACTTGCAAGGGTCGCTGCTGCCGCGGCTGCAGTGGCTGTGTGAGTTCCTCTATAGGAAGAATTTGACCTATAAAATTTGAGAAGCTCCAGCGTCTCTGGAAATTTGAGAGCCGCTGCCTTTTCTCCCTTTGGTTGAATATATAAAGTATTTTAACAAAACGTTGTAACCCCATATATTTTAAGTGTCAAGCTGGCACATGGTATATTTCAGAAGAATTGAAAGTTCAGATTTTAAACTTCTGAAGTCTCTGAACATCTTTAGAGGCAGCAAATCAACGACATCCTGCAGGAAGGGTTAACAGAGAAATTAGGTTTGTGGTCATGGTTATTTTGGTCCTGAAGATAGACAAGGTGATTTGGGTTGTGGTGCTCACGACCTTATGGGGCAAGTGTTAGAAAATGGAACCAATTTCACCAGTTTTAGAGGAGGTGCCGGCTTTTACTTTGTGAGGACTAAGTTAGGTTTTGTGAAAACTGAAATAATATTTTCAAATATTTCAACATAGTTCCTGGGATGTAATAATAACCATAATGTGGGATTTTCTTGAAAGTGACTTGAGATAAGAAAGGACAGAAATACTTTCTTGATTTCATTTATTTCTCACAGTAAGCTAGGGAAATTTACAAAGCTAGTTATGAGAAACAGAAGCAACTTCTATTTTATAACTGTTATATAATCTCTAATATACAGAGTATTGATTTCAAGTTCTTTTTTATTTTAAAGTTTGTAAAAGCTTCTCACATTGTCAGTTTCGCCAGTAACCCACTGCAATTATGGAACACTGGACTATGTATACAACTACTTTTTCTTAGCTCAAAGAGAAGAAATTTTTTGTACCAATAATGATTAGAAAATTTATCATGTCTACACCCTGTGCTCTGTATAACTACTATGAGGACAACAATATGCATTGTATCAATTATTGTGAATGTACTACTAATGTGTTTTGAAACTGCCATATTGTTATTTATTAAAAGTAATACATTTTAAAAAAAAAGTTTGTCCTACTACAGTTTCTACAGGTACTGCACCTAGACTCTTAGGCAGCCTTATGTTAATATATGTTTACAGTCTGACATGACTATTGAATTTCATCATGCCCTGTTTCCACACAAACTCTAATAGCATTCTTTGCCTTTGTTTTAAGCAGCTAGACTGTATCCAGGGAAACCCATTGAAATCAGAAATATATTTCTTGCTGACTTGAAAAAGAAATATGCTTCCATTTTAAAAGAATATGCTTCCATTTTAAAAATGAAATCTATATTTAAATTAAAATTGTACTTTAGCATTGTTTTGTTCTTTAACTGGCTAAGTGAAATCCTAGGGGGAAAAACCATGCCAAATTACCAGTAATTGGTTTTAAAGAGGAAGAAATAGAATTTTTCAAGTCAGCAGACATTGAAGATATTTTCATGAAGTTGAGTACAAGGGCTTTCAAATTCTAATTTAGTCGATATTATGATTTTATACTAAGAAGCTTTGCTGTAATAGCTTGGCTTGACAATCATTTAGGTGTTATATGAGTCTGGATTATATATTACACATATACGCTTATTAATTGTACTGGTTCACCTATGTTTCATAAATGAGGAACTTAGGTCAACAAGTAGGTGTTGAGTGCTTCTAAAATGCATAGTATTTAGAAATGAAACACATATGCCTTGAATAGTTAGGGTGACATCTCATGAGCATGGGGCTAAGTTAGAGTCTCTACCTTCTGAAGAATTAATTTTATAGATACATGCATTGGAATATATATATGTGTGTGGTGTGTGTGTGTGTGTGTGTGTGTGTGTGTGTGTATCTTTTCAAGGCAGTAGATGTACTATTTAAAGCATTAGCTAATATGAAAATAATATCTTACATTAGCAAAGTTGTGTTTATTTAATTTAGTACTGAAATCAATCTGGAGTGGCTAGCACACTGCCTTGCAGGTTACTCTCACTCACTGGCTGAGGTGTGATTCAAATGCCAGCATCATTTTTTCTCATCTGGTAAAACTCATGTTTTGACTAAGAGCAAGTTTTCATGGCAGATTTAAAGCAAATATTCCGTGGTAATATTTGGAAGCTAGGTGATGTCTAACAAATAGCATTAATGTATATCTTTAGATTTATGGACTGTAAAGATACCAAACATGTTATTTTGAATGCTAGTTTAATTTTTGTTTTTTGAGACAGGGTCTGACTGTGTAGTTAAGGCTGGCTTTGAAATTATAGTGATCCTCCTGCCTCAGCGTGCATAGTACTGAAATTACAGGCCTGTGCCAGGAGGCCCGACTAATTTTTCTTATAATTTTTTATATGTATTTAGTACACAGTCTACATGGTCTCACCACACAGTTCAGACTCATACTGATTCTCCTGTTTTCAGCCTCCCAAGCTGTGGGATTACAGGCACGCACCACCACGCCCAGTCTGCCTTACAGTTTTTAAGTTGAACTCTGAGTGCTAATTCTGACCTCCAATATTTAATTGCCTTTAGAAGAAAAAATGTGTTTTATTAATTTGATAATTAACAAAATCTAAATGGTATTAAGCAGTATGCTTAAAATGAAACACATTCACAATTCACTTGAAACTATTTCTTAATATTTTCTCCTACAGAACAAGTGTAATTCTTTTATGTCCATATCTTGTTCAGTGTCCATTGCACTTAGAGCTTAGCTAGCTAACCCTCTAAGTGATGTATAGTCTCGTAGTTTAAGGTGCTACAGGGATGATTGCTTGATAGAAGTGGGACCTTTTTCTTTGTAAAGTAATGGAAAAATCGTTGTTCTGGGTTTTTACTTTGATGTTAAGTTGTGAAATTTTCCAAGAAGAAAAACAGAACTTTAATTCTCAGATCCTGAGTGTCACTGTTGTTGCTGTGTGCTGCCTCTCGGGCATTCCATTAAATCAGAAAATGCAGTGGTTTTCTTAGGAAAAGAAAGGGAATTCTTATCAGCCTATACCCACAAAAGAAAGTAGAGTGTACAGAAAAGAGTTATAATTTTCTGATCTCGCTTTGAACTTTTCCTTGTAGATTTCTAGCTCGAAATGATATAAAGTCATGTACAGTGGGCTGTGTCCAGCTTTCTGTCATTAGGAGAAATGATTAGAAATTATTCCAAAATTGTCTAGAGAAAGAAATACGAATCCAGAAATAGGGGCCTGGAACTAAAAAGCAAATGACTGACTTGAAAATACACCATGTGACAGTGTATGACCTTTAGTCTTGACTTTTGTTTCAAAAGGTATGTGCCAAGGTTCCACCCTTTATCTCTTAACCTTCTGTAAGCTGACTGGCACACCACTTGTCCGTAGCTAGCACCACGTGGAAAATACGTTGGGCCTATCGTAACCATGTCTGGATCCCCTCCCCACCATTCATGCAGCCTCATGCCAGCCCCCACGAGGGGGCACCGCTGGACCCCACTCTGACTGGTGCACAGCACGCGGGCAGGCTGTTGTCCCTCACTGTAGCACTTACAGGCTTTCTGTTCTTGTGTTCCCTGCTCATGCAGGAAGTCCCGTGATGGGCTCAGTGCTTGGTAGCGGTGCTGACGTCCTGTAACTCACCACCTCTGCATCTCTGTTCTGGCTGTTTCATGTACCAGGATCTTCAGGGACAGTTTGGCCCTCCATTCAGATATTTTGTGTTCTTGATAAAAAAGGGATTTCTTTACCTTGAAAGAAGCCAATAGGCAAGGTAACAATAGCTTTACAGAATAACAGGAACACATTCTACAGTAACACAGAAAATCTAAATATTCTTTTTCTTTCTAAACAAGCTTGGAGGGGTTAAATCATAGCAGAACAAACATTCCTTTCAAACAAAATTCCAGATTTCATGCCGTGTCAATTATATTATGCAGCCTTGCCATAAAAACAACAGAAAGACATGCTGGCAGGGACGGAGGCCACAGCGGAATGCCGGAGACAATGATTGCGGCTAAGCGACTCTTCTGACATCGTGACAGACTAATTTATGTTTGATGTCCTTAAAATTTAACGGGAAAACTGCTGTTAAATATTCAGAGATATTTTATATATATATTTTATATATATATGTATGTGATGTATGTGTGTGTGTATATATATATATATATATATATATATATATATATATATATAGACAGACAGACAGAGGAAAGAGACAGAGGGAGAGACAGAGAGGGTCTTGGTCCATTTCTCTTGCTGTAACAAAATATTAGAGACTACTTATAGTAAGGAATAGCAGTTGAAGGCGAGCCAAATAGCTCAGAGGATTAAAATGCCTGCAAGCAGGTGGAAGGCCAAGGGGTTCGATGCCCAGGCCTGCCATGCTAGCCCCACCTCTGGGGCCAGCTGAGAAGGCAGTTGAGTTGAGATTGGGTGTGGTGCGCATGTGTAATTCCCAGCTCTTGGGAGGCTGTAAACAGGTGGATCACTACGAGTCCGATCTAGTAATGAGACCCTGAACGCCCTGTAGACCCTTCCCTAAAGTACAAAAAGAAAAAGAAAAAAAAAGAATAGCAGTAGATTCGGCTCTTGTTTCCGGTGCCCGGGAAGTCCACCATCTGCTGTTTGGCCCCTGCTGGGGGGTTCTCGCTGCATCCGGGCGTGCATCCCGATCACATAGCTAGACCCACACAGGTGTGGGCTCAGGCTCCCCTCCCTCTTGCAAGCCATGAGCGCTGCCATCCCCAAGAACGCATGTAAGCCTAATTCCCGTGAAAGGCCCATCCTCCAAACCCACCACCATTGGCACGTAGGGACTAAGTTTCTGACGCATCACGACACCCTCAAATCGAATGCCATTTTCTCAATTTGTAAAAACTCCACTAGTATTTTATCTATCAAATCGCATTTACCCAGTTCTATCAATATGTGTTTTACTGCTTTCACATGCAAAAAGACTTTATTTCTGACCTCCAAGATTTCAACAAGATGTTTCGTTTCCCAAAAGAAAAATTGCTACAAAAGATACATTTTTATTTTTTTGTGACAGAAAACAGGCCAATGGAGGGAACTGATTTTGCCTGTGTGTGTGAGTGTGTGTGTGTGTGTGTGTGTGTGTGTGTGTGTGTGTGTGTGATTTTAATGATTCGATGTTGTTGCACCCTGCATCCTTTGCGGGTTGTAATACGTAAGGTAGTCCAGATGGCTGCCATCCAAATGGTTTGCCTTGTATACGAGATCATTTAGTATGTCTCACAAGTGTCAGGACACACAGCCATCTGTTGGTTGCCTTGGGTGCTACTGTCATGTAACCCTTAGCCCTTTCAGTGTCTTAACACGCCGTAGCCTGTGTCCTCCTTAGGTGTGTGGCCCTCCCCCCTTACAGTCCTTAAGGCTGTGATGTAAGCCCCTGATGATACCAGCCCTTCTTCCTGTTTCTCCTTTATTTTTTCCTTGTGTCACTTCCTCATTATTGGTACTTGTAGAAAGAATTCCTCAAACTTTGCCGAGAATGCAATTGGGCACCTTCAGGGTGGTACGGCCTTAGAAAACAAAACTTACAGAAGAGGCAGCAAGAACGCAGCTTCTGCAATCGGCTTTGTGTGTGGCTGTTCAAACTTGGGCAGCTCCTCCATTTCTGCTCCCCACCTGTGAAACTGAATATAAATGGAATAAAATATCCCTCACTGAAGTGTCATGCTTAACTAACACACCCTAAATAGTGCTCACTATTTTTATTGTTAGCATATTTTAGAAACACTTTTGTGTTGCAAAAAGTATATTGAGCAACATATACAAATATTATGTGCACTGTTTTATATGAGTGCTTTGAAAGGAATAGCTGTTTTACTTGAAGCACCAGATGAGGCATGTGAAAGCACATACTAGCGCAGAACATACATAGTTGATGCTGCATGGTGGTTTCGGGGTTCACTTTCATCCTTCTCACTAGATCCTGGGTAAATTTTTGAACCCCGATTAGCTAAGGCATGGGTCTCTCGACACCTGCCTGGGTGATTTCTTGCGAACCTCCCTGTGTATTCCACTGTGATCACAGGGGAATTTGAGCGCACATCTGGCACTGCCCCACCTGGACTTAACCACACAGTTCCACACACAGATCCCCCGTGTTCCAGACACGACATCAAATCCTCCCGACAGCCTCGCGAGTTAGGCTGTTACTTGGTTCCTAATTGTATGCAGCTTACTGTTTCTGAATCAAAAATCATCATAGTTTTAAAAAATATGAGTGTACTTAAGCAGCAAGTGGAACAGATGTACATGATTAATCTGAATTGTCTTGAAAATTCTGAGCACATGGTTACTATAGTTACGATGTCATGC
>PVJA010003801.1:61429-91794 GCA_004027025.1 Myocastor coypus | reverse complement strand
GGCCTTTCTTACCCAGGAAGGAGTGCTTGAGAGAAAGAGGTCTGTGCTGGTCACTACTGGGAAAAACCCCACTAATATCCACAAATGAAAGGAGTAGAGGTGTATTTTAGCTTATAGCTTCTGAGGTTGCAGCCCTTGCTTAGCTGGCTCCAAGGTAGAAGCATTATGGTGGAGGGGCATGACAGAGCAGGGAGAGAACCAGCAAAGGAAACAGCATCAGAGAGCAAGGGCTAGGGACCCCACATGCTCCTCCAGGTCTCATCCCCCATGTCCTCCAACTAAGCCCCAAGCTCTTAATAGCTCAATTAGATATGACCTCACCAATGAATTAGCTGGCTAATGAAGTCAATTTTCTTTTAACCTAGTCACTTCTTCAGAAGTCTCAGCCAAGTCAAGCTGACAACCAGGATTATTTAGTGAAATGTCTGTCCCTCAGGACATCAAATTCAAAGCTACAATGCCTGGATTAAGGGATAGTCTTGTGATGTTCATGTGTGCTAATCGTTTCTTGGAATCTTTGAAAAATACAACATTGATGGTACCTGGGAATGTTCTAGCATAATTGCTTTTCATGTACTAGCAGGATGTTTTAGGTCTCACTATATTTATTTCTTTTATGGCTTCAAAACATACTCTACTTTCATTGGCACATACTTAGGTCTGTAGAAAAACAGACTTGCTCTGTGCATAGCTTTTATGTATTTTAGACATGATTTTATAATATTTCAGGGCTGACATTTTTCAAAGTAACCTGAAACCCTGAAGATAATTAATCACTATTTTCTTGTAAGGTGGGTACATAAAATAGGAACAGTAGCTTTCTATGACAACAGCCTGTCCTTTTATTCTGGGAAGAACTGAGTTCAGATGCTTGTTCTGTAACTAATTAACCATGGAGTCCCAACAAATGTTAGTTTACTTTCCCTACATTAAGTGTTCTGCTCTGCGAGCTATGGTTATAAATATTAGGGCTTATCAGAGAGCTTCCATTTTTACTGTGTACCAGATTGTCTGAGCATATTATGCCTTTTGGTAACTAAATATTATAGACAGCCATATTTATAATTCTTCTAAGTGGGCACTAGTGCCTTTATTTTTCATGAAAAATGAAATTTTGCTGTTTTTGATATCTGTACTCATCTCTATATCACATTATCATAATCTTTTACATCAACTGAGTAATATATTTGGACATTAATGGGGGTCATTAATTCCCAAGCTCATTGAAATGACTGTAAAGGAAGGATTTGAAAGCATAATGGTAGTGCTGACTCTGGAGCTGCTTCTAGAATCTGTCAAGTTTTTGAATATGTGACCATGTAGGCTGCCAATTGGTAGGTACATTTATTACTAGTTTCCAGAATTCCAAAAGTGGAAAAAGCAGTAGGTAGATCTTATTAAATATATTTGAGTTTAATAAGATTAAGATAAAAGACATTTTGACTACTTATCAAAATCTGTCTGGATTACTCAGTTTTTAAGTGGATAAAACATAGCTATAAGAGTCTAACATGGGTTTATATATATTTTTGTGACAGGTTGGGAAAAGAGAAAACTCTCAGGCTTTAGCCTTCTGTTGCAAAACAGGAAATAGAGAGCCAGCAACACAGCTTAGTGGATTAAACAACTGCTTAGACAGGTGAAGAGACTGGGGTTCGATCCCCAGCACCACATCCACTCTGTCCCCCACCTGGTGTGCTGAGCTGGCCACCGAAAGCAGGAGTGGTGGCTCAGGCCTATAATCCCAGTGCTGGGGAGGCTGAAAGGGGGGGATCACAGTGAGTCTGAGTTGCACAGTGAGATCCTGTACCAGACACATACAAGGAAATGTAACTGCTGATTTCTAAACTGATTTTGTTGCTAAATTCATGACAGTGTCGAAAAATACATAATTTTCTTATTACACACTCTATAAATACTCAATACCATTTGTGGTAGACTCTTTTTAAAAATTATATTTGGTACAGGGTCTATAGGGTCTCACCATACAGGTTAGACTTGCAGTGATCCTCCTGTTTTCAGACTCCCATGAGCTGGGATTATAGGTGTGTGCCACTATGCCCAGTCTCAATCACCATTTCAGTGTGCCCCGGGGGCCAGGCTGGCATGCATGCTGGGGATCAAACCTTGGTCTCTGTACCTACCTAGGAAAGTGCTTTAGTCTGCTGAGCTATCTGTCCAGTCCAGGTGGCAGATTCTTATTATCTGGTGTAAGCATTATGCAAATTCTCTTCTGGCACATCATAGAATTAACTATATTGACTGAGCCTAAGCATTACATACACTCTAGTCTGTGACCCAGTCAGGTTACTCTTTAACAGATTTTCACATTGACCACGATGTTTTATTTTTTATGTTTAGGTAAAATGTCCAGAGATAGTGAAATATGCATAGGAACTGTTGCTGGACTAGGTCAACAATGTCCTCTATCCATACTACATAGAATTCCTTGAGTGCTCTTTTTGTTCACTGTGGCAGTACCCTCTTCCATGGACCTAAGTATTCCTCCAGGAGGTTAGATCTTGGTCCACGTAGTCTCATCTGCATGGGGTATAAGGCAATTAGAGAAAAACACTTCATCATCCCAAGTGTTGATTGAGAGGTAAAAAAGTCCATTAACAATTTGTAATTTCTTTTATTTCTATACAAATCAGGTTAACAGAATGCATTCAGGTCCGGTAGTCTTGCTATGAGTAGGAAATATGCTATATTCTGTGGAAGTTATTGACCTGAGTGACCTCATGTTCTTTAGACGAAGTATGGGTAAGTGTGCACGAAGCAGTAGTTCTCAGACTTTTCTTTTTCTTTTTTCTTTTTTGTCTTTTTGAGACAGGGCCTCGCTATGCAGTTGAGGCTGGCCTTGAGCTCACTTTTGTAGCCCAGGCTGGTCTTGAACTCACACGAATCCTCCTGCCTCAGCCTCCCGAGTGCTGGGATTACAGGCGTGTGCCACCACGCCAGGCTTCTCAGACTTTTCTTAAATTGATTTGCATTTTTGGGGCCTATGGATGTTAAATTTTGAAAGTCTATCTGTCAAATGGCATTAATTAGTAAATTATTACTTTTGTATTTTAAATTAAGAAATCCTATATAAAATTCCCTCATGCAAAGTTAATATAATTCTAACAAGCAATTACTTTTATAGTATAGGATTTTTGTGAAAGTTCAATAAATTATATTATTGTTGTCATGATTATTTTATACATTGGAATGAAAGGCAAACAAGACATTTTACTGGGCTTTTTGTAATATTGACAGTATCTCAGAGTCCATTAATACTACTTCCTTAAAAGTATATAAAGTTATGGGCTGGGGAGATAGCTCTTTGGCACAAGTGCCTGCCAGGCAAGTGCAAAGGCATGAGTTTAAACCCAGGTCCCCCCCCACACACACAAAGTTTATGAAGTTTTCAAACATAAGTTAAGAAAACCTCCGTCATAGTTTGGGGTTTTGTAAGAGGAACAATGCAACACAGGACACATATATTATAAGGTTATTTATAGTAGCCACCCAAAGAATTATGTACAAAAAGGGAATGCAGGAAATCTGTCCACACACTAAAGACCAAAGAATCAAGCAGAGGGCTTTGATCCCACAATCATGTCCTGCCTCAGTCCAGTTGAAGTCCTAGAGCTCATAAAAACACCTCCCGCAAGTCCAGCTGGAGGTCTAGAACCCATTATAGTGCGTCATTCAGGCTTGTTTCAAGGATCTGCACTGGGAAGCCCCAAAGGTCACTGGTGGAAGCTAGAAAGTCTGTGCTAGTGGGATGAAGGACCTAGCAGGGATGATAGCATCTAGTGGGATGTTACCAGGCTGAGGGATCTGATTGGAGCCATAAAGTGACATCAAAGAAATCAAAAAGTAGCACAGCCATCCTCAGCAACAGTGATTGTCCCAAGTTTTCCCATCAGGAAAGCTGACATGACAAGTTTCTCCTGGATGACAAACTATACCATCTTCCCCTCTGGAATCAGGATGTTCAAAGTGAGGAAACAGAGCTCTCCCAAAGGAAACCATAGCCATTCTCAGTGACAACAAAGTCTGTAGCTCCTTTGACAGTGGGAGAAGCCAAATTCATCAAGAAAGCCAGCACAATGAGCTTCTCCAAGAGAACCAACAGCTCCCAGACGCTTATCTGAGAGCTTCTAACAACTTCCCTATAGCTTCAGCAACTTTGCTAACAGCCTTCCTTCTTCCTCTCCTGTTCTGCCTCTTATGTTGCTCACAAAAGTCCTCTGGTGGGCCTCCCACACCCACCATCATGCTGGTCCAATTCAGCTGGTTGGCACAAGTTGGCCACCAGTTGTCGCTTCACCCAGCCTCTGTAGAAAACTGGTACATTAAAAATTTACTACATACCAGTAAATGCTAAAGCATTTTAGCAGATTCAAAGTTCAGTATCTATCACTTGGGGTTGCAAAGCTTCCATGGTAGCTAGATGGCTTTAAATTATTCCCAGCTATAATAGTCAGGATTTTACTAGAGAAACAGATATGACACAAGTTGTACAGATGCGTAACACATTACGAGATTGGTTTACATGGTCAGACACAGAATTGAATGAGGAAGCATGCAGAGGGCATCTGCATACTGGACACGGGAGGATTCAGTCTAAGACCTGGAGCTCACTGCAGTGTTCCGTGCAAGTCCATATCAGAAGGCTGATGAGTCTGGGATGGAAGGATGAGGAGCCTACACCAGAAGGTTGTAGGATCCAAGGAGGAATCCATGGAGTTTGTACTAGAGCTGGGAGATGACTGCAAAGATCAGAGATCCTCCAAGGACATGGAATGCTCTATCCTCCCTCAATTAATATTCTATATCCTTTAAGTGATGAGGTACCCTAAGATGGGTGCTCTACACCCTAGGGTGTGACATCCATGCCCTAGGGCATGGAAATGCTGAACCAATTTTTTTTGTTGTTGTTTCTTTTTCATAGAGTCTGGCTAGGCAGTTTGAACTGCTGCTGGTGATCTCTATCTCAGCCCCCCCCCCCTTTTTTTTTACATTTTTTGGGGAAGGGTCTTCAGGGTGCTCAGGGTCTCACTACTAGACTGGACTCATAGTGATCTGCCTATTTACAGCCTACCAAGAGCTGGGATTACAGATTCACCACCACACCCAGTCTCAATTGCTGGCTTGGCAGGCCTGAAGATTGAACCCCTGACTCTTGTGCCTGCTTGCAGGTGCTTTAATCTGCTGAGCTATTTGGCCAGCCCCTGATGAGCCAATTTAGTTAAACTTTTAACTTCTTAAGTTGATACAATGTACCAACAACTGGATCAGCCTATGAAAAAATTTCTAAGAAGGTTCACTTTCTTTCTCTTTATAATAATATGTACTGGGGCTGGAAATATAGCTCAGTGACATAAGTATCTGCCTGGCAAGCACAAGGTTCCAAGTTTGATCCTTGGTACCACAAAAAATAAAGTATTATTACATCCAGATTGAGACATAGTGCAAGTCTTTATTTTTTAAGATTATGTCTATTTTATTCTTCCTTCATTATTCTTTATTCTTCATTCTTGTACTACTGTACAACAACGAATACAAGTCAGAACCCTACGATTACTTTTGTGGCAGGTAATATTAGATCATACCTTAATATTTATAATGTGACAACAGTCCCTTGGTAGTTTAGTCTATAAGAAAGAGACATAGGATTTTATTTTTTTTTTTCTTGAGAGAGATTTATTTGATAATTTTGCTGAACTTTATTGGTTCCAGGAAAGAAGAGGACTAAGTATTGAGAATTTCATACCAATATCACTGAAATTCAAGATATTGTTGGGACAGTTTTCAAATTTTGTAACATATGTGACCTATTTTATAAAAAATTTATACTATTCAAATCCCTACCAATCAAAGATTGTACCTTTTTAAATGAAATGTTTATTACTGAAAAGGAAAATACAATATTGTCAGTTTTGAATATGTAACCTTCTAATGCATTTTAAATTCCTCCATTTGTTTACTGGATTGAATATTTCACTTGTACTTGCAAAGCTGCTTAGGCAACTATAGTCTATTTCACTCTACTCACTTGCCAAATTTTGGTGTTTGTGATTATTGCATAAAATAAGTCATGTTTTAAACGTGGTGATTTCTTGACAGTTAAAACAAAAATATAGACGAAATAGCAGTCTTGTGTACTTCAGTCTTTTAGATTAAGCTCAAGTGGTGGAACTTAATAATTTTGTAAAAATGTATCAGTTATTTAGTTCGGCTCTTAATAAGAAATTTAGAACACTAATTTATGGGGATAAATTCTGTTTGTCAGAGCAAAAACAGATCGCAGATAGCCCCAGAGCTGCCATCCTTGTGTCTGCTGTTGCTGGACCTGTCCCCGGGGTATGCTGAGATGACAACTGAGACTGAGCCTGGTGGCACATACCTGTAATCCCAGCTCTTGGGAGGCTGTAACAGGCAGATCACTAGGAGTCCAATCTAGTAATGAGAACCTGAACACCATGTTGACTATTCCCTAAAATACAAAAAAGTAATGTGATTATCTTAGCCAATATATATATATATATATATATATATATATATATATATATATATTCATTTTTACATGTATACATTTTTTCTTTTCCCTTCTTTCTTTTCTCCTTTCATCCATCCTAGTTGTTCATTCCTCATGAGCAGTTTCTTCACCTTTCATAATATCATTTAATCTTTCAGTTTTTTACATTAGGGATACAGTACAAGATTTGCACACGCAAGCCTAATTTATTTCACTTCTGAGTATGGTCTCAACTTGCAGCCATTTACCTCTAAAATTCTGGAATTTATCCTTCTCTATAGCTGAACAGTACTTGGCTGTGTAAAAATATCACATCTTTTTAATCCATTCCTCAGTCAATAAGCATTGGGCTTGTTAATATATTTTAGGTGTTATAAATTGTGATGTTATAAACATGGGCATACATATATCCCTGTCGTAGCAGATAGAAAAACAAAAACTTGCAACCTGGAGTAGATTGTGCAGGTTCAGAAAATAAATTGAGCTAGATGTATCTGTAGAGTGCCCCAAGAACCTGATCTTTTCCTCTACCATGGCTCTTAAATGAGTTGTAATTGTGCATTTGTTTGTTTTTTTCTTCTTCACTAAACTGTGCACCACTTGAGGGTAGTTACTTCACTTTTCTTCTTTCTGATCTGAGCACCAACTGTAGTATTTGGCATGTAGTGAATTGTCATAAGTAGTTGAAAGGAAAAACGTATTTAAAACAGGGTTAGAATAGCCGGGCGTGGTGGCGCACGCCTGTAATCCCAGCACTTGGGAGGCTGAGGCAGGAGGATTGGTGTGAGTTTGAGACCAGCCTGGGCTACAAAAGTGAGCTCAAGGCCGGCCTGAACTGCACATCGAGACCCTGTCTCAAAAAGACAAAAAAAAAAAAAAAAAAAAAAAAAAAAAACAGGGTTAGATAAATACTTATAAACAACAACTCTGTCTCTGGCTTTTCACTTACAAAAGTGCATTTAGAAAAAAATACCCACATAGGCAAACCCAGATACTAACAAAAAGAGGTGCTTTTATTTTTAAAGATGATATTTAACTTTCCCACCTTGATTTTTGTAAAGGAAGTCAATTTTAATAAGTGCTGAGAGAATGTAAACTCACCACAGGTGACAATATCATAACACTGTCACAGAAGAATTCACACCTGTAGATAAGCTAGTGAAAGAAAAAGGTTGGTTTTGAAAGGTTAGAGAAAGATTTTGAAATGTCACATCTACTCTATAAAATTGACCACCCTTGGCATTATTCTTTTAATCCACTTGGCTTTGAGAACAGCCTAGGGCATTTGAAATGAAGGCAATTAGCACCTAAGACAGGGCATTTATATATAAAATTTGGCTGTCTCTCAGAGACCTCAGGAAGTAACAAGTTGAGATTAGAAGACACTTTCAACCTTGGCTGACAGTTTTTCTAACTTTCAATGCTTTTATATTTGATTTAACCGACATCTATATTCTAAAAGTTTATAATTTTCTTTAAACTGTGAAGTTCTGTTACTCCACCCTATGAATTTTATTAAAACGGTAAGAACAAAATCTTCCTCCAGTTGACTGAGACTTAAGGAAATACATATTGCTTCTTGCACACAAATGATTTCAGTACATTTACTCTCTATTTATCCAAAGAAACACCTTTGGCTTAAAGCACAGAAAATTGGGGTTGGTAGTGACCTTATCAGTTATCTGGTTAAACCCCACTTAACAGATGAAGAAAATGAGCCTCAAAGACAGGAAAGGATTTATTGACAAAGCATGGAATACAATCTCATAATTACTGCTCTTTTCAATTCATCTAGCTGTTTCAAAGGCGGGCCAGAGCCAGGCATATAGAACCAACATACAATATTTGTTTATGTGTGTTTGTTACTTTTACTTTATTGAAAGTGGTAATTCCATTCATTCTCTCAGAAATATATTTAACATTGATTATGTTCTGGACCATGAAAAAAATTTGTGAATAAGTGTGTTATAATATGGAACTGGAATGTTTCCCAGAAAGCTCTTTGTTGAAGACTTCATGCTGGTAAAAGTTTGCATTTGCAGGTGGCAGAAAATTTAGAAGGCTGAGATTAGTTAAAAAAATATATTAGTTAAAAAAATATATTAGTTAAAAATATATTAGTTAAAAAATATTGGAGACGTGCCTTTGAAAGGGATATTTTGTCCCTGGTCTATATGTGTACGTGTCTGTGTCCATCTCTCTGTCATTGTCAGTCTCCTCTCCTGATGTGTTCTATCCCATGATGTTTGGTCTTGTCTCAGGTCAAAAGCCATGGAGTTTCAATCAAGGAAACATAAACTGAAATTTCTGAAAGGGTGAGTGCAAATAAATCTTTTCAAATTTTGGTTGATTTTTCTCAGATGTTTTGTAACAGTGATGGGAAGATAAAAATTGGTACTGAGAGGCAGGGTTGTTGTTGCAGTTCTACTTGACAGGATGGTTCAAGCAATATGGCTCATCTGGTTTGTAGAAGATGTTGGGGAAGTTTTGATGATGCAAGCTAGATAATACTAAAATGTTCTAAACAAAACTTGATGGACAGCTTTGGTGAGAGCTCCCCAGACTCAAGTACTAATAGGAATGCATTCATTAAAGACCTGTTCAAGCCTGGCATGGTGGCGCATGCCTGTAATCCCAGCACTCAGGAGGCTGAGGCAGGAGAATTGGTGCGAGTTCGAGATCAGCCTGGGCTACAAAAGTGAGCTCAAGGCCAGCCTGAACTGCACAGCGAGACCCTGTCTCAAAAAATAAAATAAAATAAAATAAAATAAAATAAAATAAAGACCTGTTCAGTACGTTTCAGATAGAAACGAGAACTACATTGGAAATCTAATTAGAGGTCATAGGTGTTACAATCTGGCAAAGAATTTATCTATGTTTTGTCCACACCCTGAGATGTTATGAGAGCCTGAATTGAAGAGTCTCATGCTCTGCCAACTAATCTATCTTGGCACTTGATAGCATGAATTTAAATTTATCAGGTGAATATAATTGCAAAGGTATACAGTATTCAGGAAGTGGCATTGTTTTACTGGTTGTTTTTAGTCAGATTTATAGGAGAAAAATGAGCAAGGAGCACAGCAGAAAGACTTGAAAAACATGCAGTTTGGACAGACAGAAAAATTGTAAAGTTGATGCCAAGGAAAGTGTGGTTGCTGAAAAAATAAGTATCATTAAATTGAAGCCAGTATTTCATACTTGGATAAAAGCAAAGATGCTGTTTGGACATTTAAGGAATTAGCAAGACTCCCCCCCACCACACTGGCTCCCGGATGTACAAGTGTACCACCATTTGAAAGGCTGTTTCAGAGTGTTGGAATGTCCTGCTTACACAGGCTCACATAAGAAGTTGGTTCCCCAGGACCAATCTCAACATCCTCGGTCATTCTGGCACTCACAGCCCACTGTCCAAAGGGGACTATCTACTGCTTAAACCGGTGGCATACCTCAGCAATACTGATTTTGCATGCATACAGAATGCAAAAGTTATGGGGATATAGAGCCTTTTCCTGAAGTTTCAAATGGCCAGGAAGTCAGACAGTGTGTGACAGGGTCAGAGGCCCTATGGGCAGACTGAGAGGGCAAGATGAAAGTGAAAGTGAAGCTGAAGCTACAATGGAGAACCCAGGAAATTAGAGATGCCAGGAATGTGGAATATCTGCCAAGGAAAACTAGGCAGCAAGCAGATCCAGGTCAAGAGAGAGGCCATATGGACAATTACATCTTTCCTATTGTCCAGATGCAAAGCCCATGGCCTCTTCTCAGTGGTGCTAATTCTTTCAGCAACTACAACTTCCTTGGCCCCAACTTTACCCAGCTTTCCATATCCAAACTACAAAATTTTCAAATCTTTCTGCTCTGCTCTTCTTCTTTCTCATGATTTATAACATAAGTCTAAGAAAAGTCTAAGCCCTCTGGAGCTCACAATTTGGCACTGTGTGTCTGCATGCCTGACATGGAGCTATAAGAGTTAATGTTTGCCTTACTTGGTTTCAGTCTTGCTTTGCTATGATTCCTTCTTTTGAGTTTTCTATTTTTGCAGTTCAGATGAGAATATTTATCCTGTGTCATCATTGTGTGCTGGAGGTGTCACTTGTTCCCCTTTTAAGAGGTTCACAACTTAAGAGTATGCTTTGAGTTTCACAGGAAACATTGGCCTTGGACTTTTGAGCAATTTTGGAATTGTTAAGATTATTCAGAATCCTTGGAGGTGGACTGCGAGCAACTTGCATTGTGACATAAGCATGAACTTCTGGAACCCAGGGATAGAATGTTGTAGTTTGGACCTAGAATGTCCTCTAAAGGGTTGGATGCTGAAGGCTTCATTCCCAGCTAGTGGTGTTTGGAGGCAGTAAAAACTTTAGGAGGAGCCGGGCATGGTGGCACAAGCCTGTAATCCCAGCACTCGGGAGGCTGAGGCAGGAGGATTGGTGTGAGTTCGAGACCATCCTGGGCTACAAAAGTGAGCTCAAGGCCAGCCTGAACTGCATAGCGAGACCCTGCCTCAAAAAGAAAACAAAAACAAAACTTTAGGAGGTAGGGCCTAGTTGGAAGAGGTAGTCCAATGGAGGCTTGTCTTTGAAGGGGATATTTGCCTCTGTACACACTCATTCACCTTGTCTCTCACTCTACTTTCTGGATGTTCAGAGCTGAGCAGTCTTGCTCAACTACATACTCTGTACTTTCAATTTTGGTCTTATTTCAGGACTAAGTGATAGAGCCAAGTGATCATGGCTTGGTCTCTGAAATTTTCAGCCAAAAACTTTCTTCTTCCAAATTGACTTTGAATGTATTTTATCACAGCAATGCAAAGTTAATAAAATCTTGCCATTATGGACCTCAAATTCAAGTGGAAGAGACAGAGAATAATTAATTAATTAGATAGTGCTTTTCCTAAATAGTTTATTCTTTTTCTAGGGCTCACTCTCCATCTCTTTCTCTTTCTTCATTGCTCCATCTCTCATCCTCTTCTCTGATTGGTATTAAGAGACAGAGTAAAGAGAATCATTTAAATTCCTTTTTTTATACTTTAAGCTCAGCATGAACGTTTGAATTTGCTAAAGTCAGATTTAGTACTGGTGCAGTGCTAGAGTGAAGATGTCAGTATTTTTCATCAATACTGCACTAGTAGGCTGGTTCAGCTGTCGGCTTACTTGTGAAATGACAATGAGGTACTGGATGTGAACATTGTACTCTTACCTTATAATTTATCTGTTCTTTTTAATAAAATTTTAGTTTGCTGAACCCCCCCCTGTATCTTGAAGCTTTGACAGCTGTGCTATTTTCAGAACATAGAACAAAACAGAAAGAAAAAAATGCACAGTACATTGATGCTGTCAGTACCAAGATTCTATATTCCTAAGTTTGTGGATCATTTGTTCAGAGTTCTTCAGAGACAAAAAGGTTAGTTTTTTTTTAATCTATGAAACATTGGAAGCTGTCACAATTCAACCAATGAGTAGGATGTTGTCTGCATAATCTGATACAAGAGGATCCTTTCCCTGATTTTTAGTGGATATTTTAAATGTCAATATTATGATTAACTTCACTGGGCTAACCACTACTTGCTTGATATATAACATTCAGAGTGGCCTAGCAATTCAAGCCCTTAATATTGAAGTTTGTGTTCATGTACCAGATCAATTTCTTTCTTCTTTTCTTTCTTTCTTTCTTTCTTTCTTTCTTTCTTTCTTTCTTTCTTTCTTTCTTTCTTCCTTCCTTCCTTCCTTTCTTTTTTCTTTTTTCTTTCTTTCTTTCTTTCTTTCTTTCTCTCTTCCTTCCTTCCTTTTTTCTTTCTTTCTTTCTTTCTTTCTTTCTTTCTTTCTTCCTTTCTTTGTGGGACTGGGGTTCAAACTCATGACCTTGCATTTGCCAGGCAGGCACTTGTGCCATGGAGCTATCTTCCCAGCCCCTATCAGATCAATTTCTTCTTTGACTCAAAGTATGAAAATGGTGAGGGGGATTTGGGCAAACACATATGAAATAGAAACATGAGACAGCCATGGCCCCATTCCCAGTACCATCTCAAATGTCACCTTGAATGTTCCTTTATTTTTATTTTTTAAAATTATTCTTCATGCTGAAAATAGCTGTAGGAGGCTTTTGTTCACACTTTGGCTACTATGGCTGGGTGCTCTTTGATATAGGAAAATGGTTACTGGTTACCATGAAAATCATGCATGGCTGCTCTTAATCCCAGTAGGCAGAGTAAATATTTGCTTTTGTTGCAAAGCAGCTATGCCCATCTGACCCATGGAGGATTTAATATCATTCTCCTTATTGAGATTCAATCCTTGTGATGTTCTCAGTAAACTAGTCACTGAAGCTGTGGAGGAAATATAATACACAGTATAGACTTAGCTATTTAAACTTTAATTTATAAAATATTTTCCATAATCTAAGGGGACATTGGATCATTAATCTTCTGCCATTAAAACTGTATTTTAGTGAAAATAGAAGAGGTTTGGGAGAGGTAATAGTAGTTTTAAGAGAGATACAACACTTTGTTTCATAAAAAGAAATGCAGGTTGAAAAGTTCTTTTGAAATTAATGAAAGTTTACCTAGGGAGATAACGCAGTAGAATAAGTGCTTGCCTGGCAAGTACAATGTCATGAGTTCAGTCCTTGGTACTACAAAAACAAACAAAACAACAACAACAAAAATAGACAAAAGAAATTAATGAGGAGCTGGGGGGAGATAAATCAGTTGAATAAGCACTTGCCTGGCAAGGGTAAGGCCCTGAGTTCAATCTCTGGTTCCGCAAAAAAAAAAAAAAAAAAAAAAATTAAGTTTAGCATTAACTGTACGGAAAATACTCTCTAGAAGTAACAGAGAACAATTAAACTGTAGTCATCAACACTTGAAAATATTTTGAAACAGATTTTATCATCAAAATGCTGAAAGCTTAGCCCTATATATGTAAGGACACGTACAAATACACATAAATGGGACACATCAATTAAATAATTTAATCTCTCATCTAAGGACCAACAAAGAGGCAAGTCTTGAACAAGTTTGAACATTTATTATGATTTTTGTACCTTAACTAGTGCTTTGAGATCTTTAAGAAAGCATTAGAAAAAAAAATAATATATGGTCAGGGTCAAGATTGTTGAAGCAGTACTGATCTATAGTTGAGTAGTAGAGTACTTGCTTAGCATGTGAAATTTCCTCGGTTACGCGTGTGTGGGGGCACACACACAACACACAGAAACACACACACGCACACGCACACACACACACTGTTTACCATGTGTTCAAGATGACCACATGAGGTGGGAGAATAAAGGAGAGGAAAAATTTGCCCCAAATTTGTTGTTTTCCTGTTATTTCTGATTCTACAGAAGTCTCATGGCTGTGTTCATTAGTGATTTTGTACTGATACTTTGAGTGTTTTGATCTTAGAATATTTGCTCTTTTCACTTCGTGGGTTTGTTTCTTCTCCACATGATGACGTGCCTCTGTTGTCATCCCCTTTGGAAACTTATTAAGCTAAGTCATCTTTGGTGGCTCTGGAGGAAAAATGCAAGGACTGAAGCGTTATCAAGCATTCTGGTCTGTGTGCACGGTCTACATCAGCAGTACAACTTGAAGCTGGCAGAGTCTTTCTTCCAGGGTTCCTCCAGTCTGTAAGAATCCTGTTTCAGAGAGCTGCATCAAGCTCTGTGACAAGTTCAACAGAATCCAGGTGTTAAATTGCTGAGCTTCTTTTAACTGAAGTTTGAGAGGGAGGTTTTAAAGCAGGTAGACAACATCCTGTTGTTGGGGTGCTTTGTCTCATTTTGCGCATTTGGGTGAACTGGAGTCAGGTGATTGACTTGTTCCTGGCAGAGGCAGACACGTTGAACCCCTCACCTCAGCTGCTGGAATCCTCCAGGCCATGGATACAGTGGCTGTGTATCATGGCAAAATCAGTAGAGAGACCGGAGAGAAGCTCCTGCTGGCCACGGGGCTGGACGGCAGCTACTTGCTGCGGGACAGCGAGAGCGTTCCGGGCGTGTACTGCCTCTGTGTGCTGTGAGTATGGCGGTGGTAGCTGACTGGCTACGTGACGGGTTTCGGCCTGGCAAGGGTTGCTATGGTAGTTGCAGACAGTCAAAACCGAGCTTTCTGGAGCTCACTCCATGACCTGCATGTGGCCTCAGAGAGTCCCCAAGTCCAGCTCAAGACTGTGGTGGTACATGTTTTGGCCTAGGTCTCTAAGTAGGGTTTTATCTGCTCTCCAGAACTGTCTCATTGAGGTCTTCTGTGACAGTTGCAGTGAATGCCTTTTGGGTTGGGAAAACATGGCCTAGAACTGATCTGAGTGAACACTGGGCTCCAGGCTTCTGTTCAGTAGAGGTAAGAAGGTGGAGCCTGGAATGGCTGACTGTTCAGACTTGGGATGGTTAATTCCCAAGGAAGGAAAGATTTGTCTTTACTCTCTATAAATGGGTTTGGAAATATCATCCCAAATTCTCATCCAATTCAATGAGAAGAGACAAGCAGACTGAGAAATGGGGTCCATTACTTTAAGAATGCCATACCAATTGGGTCAGAATGCTGACAGGGAGGCTGTGCGTGAGTTAAAACTAGCTCTCTGGATCTGCTTCTTTGGTTTCCTTTTAAGAAGTTGTGTGGGAGATTTGAAGTTTCAGAAATAGGACCCCTTTTTATAAAAGCTAGGATTGCCAGCAGGTGTGAAAAGTGGAGGGGAAAACACCTTTATTATGATTCAGCTTTGGTTATTGTCTAGGCATTGTCTCAGCCTATTGTCATTTTTTAATCAGATGCACCTGCAGGTTTGCTGCAGGGCTTCCAAGGCAGGCAGGCAGATCTGAGACCTAGTCAGTTGTGAGTCAAATGTGGGATCTGTAACCTCTGCAAATTAATTTAGCCCTTCACTTTTCTCATTTATTAAATTAGTAACATATTGCGATATATGCTACAGAATTGTGAAGAGTAAATGTCACAATACATATAAAATTGAGCAGTGAATTTGAGATATAGTAAATGTTAGGTATAATAATAATAACTACTGTTATTATTATTATTGTAGTATTCTAAGTTGATTTCATTTAGTACCCTGGGGCATATTTGTAAGGGAAAGATATGGCTCAAATATTGTTGTCAGCAGGAACAAAATACACATGAAAATAACTAGTTCTGCACAGTAGCTACTAGATGGAAAGAAAACAAAGGAAAATGCTTGGTAGTGAGTTGTTCAGTACTTGATGATACTTTGTGACATTTTCAAATACTTAACGGGCCAATAAAGAAAGATTATGCTGTACTAAGGATAACATCAGTGAGTTTTCACTGTGTAATGATCTTCAAAAATGGTCAAACTTTGTGGCAATTCTTAGGTCATGCTAAATAAATTTATCTTAATGGATTCAAGGTAGCTATGTAGATGTTATTGATCTCTTGGGCTCTGGTTTTATGTTGGGTCTAAGTGATTGTTTTTTTCTGAGTTGAACTCTAGGAAGGACAATGAAAGCCAACCAGGATTCTTAGGTGTTTTTACCAATAGAAGATGAGGGAAGGACTGGTGGGAAAAACAGGCTGCTTTCTGGGGAATCTGAGGAGGAATGTACTCCTTAACCTAGGGGTAAAATTTGAGGTTCAGAAGAAGCATGGAGTGCAAGGTCCTGAGTTTAATCCATGGTAAAACAAACAAACAAACAAACAAACAAATAAATAAAAAGCATGAGCAGGAGAGATGGGAGAAGAGAGTACATGGTACAGTAAGGCACACTGAATACTTAAGCCTCATTGATCACCTCACATTTTGCAAGTTCACTAACCATGCTCCTCATTTAGGGTGTTCGCACTTAGCATTCCTCTGCCAAACATATATTTGCTTCACAGGTTTGTCCCAGGGGCTCTTCCCTCTCAGAGGACTTCCTTGATCTCTCTACATAGAATAAACACCTTATCCTTGTTTCCATCACAGTCTACTTTTGTTCAAAGAGCTAAGTGCTCTGATACTTGTTTGCATACTCACACATTGTTGGGCTTTCCTGCAAGCATTTAGTCTCCATGGGGGCAGAGACATTTTCTTGGGTACCAGGAACATAGGTACATAATAGGCCCTGAGCCAATATTTTTGAATTAAATGACTAAGCTGTTAAGGCAAAGTTTGTTTTTTCTGTTTTGTTTGTTGATTTATTTGTTTGTTTGTTTTGACTGCAAAGAGTATTGTGCTGGCATTAGGAAACAAGTCTGTACATTCTGGGAAGTCACTCAAATTCTCTAGGCCTCAGTATCCATATTTATGAAATGAAAATAATAATTCACATAGTGCCTTTTGCAAATGCCATCTGTAAGTGAAACACAGAACTGAGAAAACATTTAGCTTCTTGGACAGATAAGTGAGAACCACATATAAAAATAATTTAGGCAAGTTGGAAATTCTCTAACAATTATTTCTACCCAAAGTGATTCTTGCATAAATGCAGTTTTTGTGACTTTAGTTCCCTTGGAAAATCTCCTCAAAAAGAGAAAAGAGCAGCTAAGTTGGAAGTTCCCTAAATGTGACTTTTGAATGATATACCAAGGCTAAACTGCCTTATGGGACTTCAGGGTAAGAGCCAGACAGTTGAGGAGATGAGTTTCTCAGTGTTTTAGGCTTGAGTGTCCCTTTTGATAAAAATTTTGCTCCCTCTTTTTGGTACTGTGCTGTAATTATGAAATGAAATTTGATTGGAGAATGACAGTGTACTCATTTTAAGGCAAAACACATGCTTATGACATACAGTAGCAATAGCATAACTCACATGCATGGATTGAACAGTTAATTCAGAAGATGTTTTCTTTCTATTTTTTGTTGATTCCCATTACCCAAGAAGGTTTGGTTGAGATTTAGTTTCTGTAGTTTTATTGTGGAGAGAACACATTCCATATAAATTTCAAACTATACTTTAAGTTGTACTTTTGAACTATGCTTGCCTACTTCTTAGTTCTGAATCCCCAGTCTTGGCTGGCTCATATCACCTTTTACTTCTCAGTTTTAAAGGACAGAATCTCATAAAGCAAAAGCAACATTTCCTATTTATACTATTGCTCACCTTTATTTAAAGTAATATTTTCCTTCTGGCTATTTTCCCTAATGTGATCTACATTTTTGTATAAGTCTATTAACATAGTTCTTTATACACATTTATAATAAAAATTTGGAAAACATAGACCAGTGAACAATGGGAAAATTA
Source organism: Myocastor coypus (assembly GCA_004027025.1). Lineage (NCBI taxonomy): Eukaryota > Metazoa > Chordata > Mammalia > Rodentia > Myocastoridae > Myocastor > Myocastor coypus. The sequence goes on along the minus strand of PVJA010003801.1, from coordinate 74,075 downwards.
TAAACTGTCTTATATCCTAAAGGTAACTATTATTAAAATTATGTAAATTTTCTTCAATATTTTAATAAAATGAATTGCTTTTGACCATATATATTTTTTCATGACATTGTATTCTACCACATATTACTCTTAGAATGAAAAACTCATTCATATATAATGTTCTTACAATGATTTTAAGACCTTACTTTTAATGCATAAAAGATAGTACATGTAGCTAGTGAATATGACATATCTTTCTTAATCAGTTACCTGGTTTTTAACATTGAAATCATTACTTTTATTTTCTTGGAGACAAGATCTTGCTCTGCAGTTCAGGCTGCCCTAACAGTCACTAGTAGCCCAGCCTGGCCTTAAACTTATGACATTCCTGCCTCAGCCTTCCAAATGCTGGGATTGCAGTCATGTGTCATTATAACTGACCCTATTTTTAAAAACTATACATTTTACCATTATTAATATTTCCATCGAGAAGATTTTATTTGTATTGTGACAGTTTCCTTATGTGACTGCTAAAGCTGGAATTTCTAGATTAGAAAAGCTGAACAATTTAATATTCTTTACATATACATGGTCATCAACTCTTACATAGTTTATAAGCTTATCTTTTTTTTTTTTTTTTTTGTCTTTTTGAGACACGGTCTCGCTGTACAGTTCAGACTGGCCTTGAGCTCAGTTTTGTAGCCCAGGCTGGTCTCGAACTCTCACCAGTCCTCCTGCCTCAGCCTCCCGAGTGCTGGGATTACAGGCGTGCGCCACCACGCCCGACTTATAAGCTTATTAGTAATGAATGAGAATGTTTATTTCACTTCTTCCCCTGTAGAAATGGGCATTTTTGTTAAAAATCCTTGAAATTTGGTGTCATTCTTTGTTTCTATTTAAAACTGTTTTTTACTTTTGAGGTTTCGCTGATTGACAATTGTCTTTAAGTACTTTTAAACTGTTACATTTCTTCATTTATGGATTGGTTGTTTGTGTACGTTTTTCATTTAATCATTTGAATCTTACCGTTTTTCACATACATATATAATATTACATATACATAATAATACATATTTATATCATACATTTATATACATAATATATATATATTAATCCATTTCACATACACTTTATCATTTTGGTGTTTGCCATTTCTGTTTTTTGGCACACAATTTAAAAAGTTTAATAGTCAATTCATTACTCATTTTCCTATGTATTATTTCTTGCATAGCACCTCAGATTAGAAAGTTTTCCTCCTTTGGAGGTGTCACAAAATTTCACTTCAGTTTTGTCAAAAGTTTATGGTTTTGTTAGGTTGCATTATACTTTTTATAATGTTTGGAATTTTACTTTGCATTTAACTTGATTTTGTTTCCAGGTAAGTAAGCAGTTGTCTCAATAGAAATTATTACATGGAAATTTGATTTTTCATTTTTGTCAGCCTATGTTATTATATTTGAAATAATTTTAATATATACATATAAATAAATAAATTTTCATTTCTAGTTTATCTATCTGGCACAATTAATCTGCTCTTGTATTAATAGTACTAGTGTGATACAATGTTTTAATATACTTAAAACCATTTGCTCTTCTTTTGTTTGAGACAAGGATTCACTGTAGCTGAGGCTGGCCTTGAACTCACTTTGTAGCCTAGGCTGGCTTCAAACTTGGAACAATCCTCATGTCTCAGTCTGCTGGGTGCTGGGACTGCAGGTGGGCACCACCACTCCTGGCCATGCTATTCTTAACTATTATTTCTTTGAGATGAAATCTAAATAAGTTTATTAAATTTGCAGCCCTCCATTGGAATTACATTAAGGTCATTAATAAAATACAGAAAAAAATTCATCTTTGAAGAATTCACTATTTTAAAATACATAGTTCATCTCTGTATTTGGTATTTTTTATTTATAACCTTTAATAGAATTTTAGTTTTTTTTCCTGTAGGTCATATATAATTCTGTTATGATTATACCTAGTTAATATTTTTGCAAATATGTCTTTTTATGTTTTTGTCATAAGTGGAAACTCTTATTATATTTATTATTACATAAAAGCTCTGCTTTTATGTACTTTTCTTGTATTTATTCAGTATCTTGAATGATCTTATTAATGTAAATAATTTGCTTTTACCATATCTTCTTTGATTTTGTGAGTATATAAAGTTTCTTCTTACTGACATAGATATGTACCTTCACAAGCCGGGCGTGGTGGCTCACGTCTGTAATCCCAGCACTCGGGAGGCTGAGGCAGGAGGATTGGTGCGAGTTCGAGATCAGCCTGGGCTACAAAAGTGAGCTCAAGGCCAGCCTCAACTACATAGCGAGACCCTGTCTCAAAAAAACAAAACAAAACAAAACAAAAAAAACAGATATGTACTTTCACATTATTTTCTTTTCATTTTCCAGATATATAGTGGATATTCTTTATGGTTATGAGGAAATTAATTTAAAATATTTTATATATTACCTTGAAAAATAGTATATTTTTTATAATAAACAACATCTGTGCATACTTGTTTTTGCTACTAATCTGATGGGAAGTTTGAAAAAAAATGGTATTATAATTTTGACACAAGGACACATACTGAGGTCTTTTGACATATATGCCTTTAGATAAATGAATAATTATCTTTTGGTCCTTTAAGATTTAATGAGATGACTGGGAATAAAACACCTATCAAACAGTTGAACTTCAGAGATGGGCAGGAGTGGTGACAAAATAAAATTCTAGCATATCAGTTATACTAGATGGGAACAGTGTGTCAAAGAGCTACAATTATGCCTTAATTTCATTAACTGAGAAATTACCATTTGATGTGGATATGTTTATTGGTATCACAGCTTCATGATAACTTAGGTTATTAAAAATATTTTGAATTTTTGGAGTACATTACATTCAGGGTGGAGTAAGGCTCCAGACCAACCTAGTAATAAATTTGATTATACCACAATTCACAAGCAAGTCAATCAAGTGCTGACTCTCATTGACAATGCAAAATTGAAGTTGCAAAATTAGTCTGAATGTATCATTTAGCTTAATGCAAGAGGAAGTCTGGGCCCTCATAACCTATATTCTTTCCTTTAGCTTCCTTCTCTGCTTTCTCCTTCAGTGGAAAACACCAGCCCTATGACCAAGTAGACTCTGTTTTTGTGAGTTACGCTGTTGAAATTGCCTTTAAAACCAATCTGTTAGTTCATTCTCTCAAAGACAGCAGCATCGTAAGATGGTGGTTAGGCGCCCAGATCTTTTAACCAGATCTTCTGAGTATGTATTCCAACTCAGACCTTTAGTTATTTTACCTAAGTAAGGTACTTGAACTTTCTGTGCCTGCCTCAGGATTTTACTCTGTGAAACAAGGAATGATGAGAGTAGCAGTACTTCCATCAGTGTTGTCATGATTGTTACATGAGTGCAAATTTATAAAGTTAGCACTGAAGTTTGTTAATATAAATGAAAAAACCTGTAAGTAATTACAGTGCACAATTAGATAGCATAAGTATATGTAAATAAAACTTCTGTGCAATTCAGGAGAAGAGAATATAATTATTGTTTAAACTAATCAACACCAGTATCACACAGTTTTATCATTGTTCTTGAAGCTAAATGACTTTTGAATGTTGTAAATATTCAAATTCCTTGTGAAAGAATGAACTTTGGGCCATAAGAAATTTGGAAACCTCTTGCATCAGAACATACTTTCAATAATGATGTCTTTGTGTAGAACAATATTCCTTAGAATATAAAATGTTTTTTATAATCAGTCACAAAATTACGTCTTGAATAGCATCACTTTGTGGAGATATAGGGGGCCTGAGAACTAGCTTGCTATATTTGCAGCGTCATGAAAAAATCAGACACAGCTAAATCTTTTGTGTTGGTGTAGTCCTTGAAGTGGTACAAAGAAGGAATTGATGTGGTTTTGTTATTGAAACTGAAGTCTGTCCACCACACTGACCCAGTGAGAAAGTTAGAGGTAAGTTGGTGGCTTTTTTGTGAACCTTTTTTTTGTTGTTGTTTTTTGCAGAATCAGGGTTTGAACTCACAACCTTGCACTTGCCAGGCAGGCATGTGTGCCATGGAAATATCTCCCCAGCCCCTTTGTGAACCATTTATAATTTGAACACTTTTTAAGTGGTTTGGGATAGCCTTTAGTGAAATTTTTTATTATGAGCAAGAACTATAAAACAATGTTTTGTACTCATTAGATTGTAAACTATTAGTTGTGAAAATAAATTAATATCAACCATCTTTTTTTTTTGGTACCAGGAATCAAAATCAGGACTGTGCACTTGCCAGGCAGGCACTGACACTGAGCTATATCCCAGTCTCTTACAACAATTTAAGCTCATTATTTTCTACCATTTATTTATTTCTGGATTTTTTTCATGTCAAATTTTAAATTCTAGACTTATAATAAAACAATGCAAAATACATTGCAATGGGACAAGAAAGTTAAAAATAAAATTATATTTTTCTTTTGCCTGGACTAATAAAGGGAATAATCCTAAAGGGAATGTAACAATTTTATTTTATTTATTTATTTTAATTATTTTAATACGAAATTACAATGTGAAAGTTTCAAACACATTAGTAATACATTCACAATAATTGATACAATGCATATTGTTGTCTTCGTTATAGTTATACAGGGCACAGAGTGTAGACATGATAAATTTTCTAATGGTTATTAGTACAATAGATTTCTACTCTTTGATCCAAGAGAAGGGAGTTGTATACATATTCAAATGTTCCATAATTGCAGTGTGCTAAGGGAATGCAACAATTTTAAAAAGTGAATTATATTTTTCTAATTTTTGATTTGTGAAGATCCAAATTATAATTGCACTTTATATCTTTAAAATGCTATTAGTCACTTGAATAAATTAATATGGGAAATTAATACGCAAAATATGTTTATATGAGTTTAAATTTGCTTCTAGTTTACACACCTATAGGAACAGCAGTTCTGAGTGGTTTTATTCAGGGTAGTAGTATCTTCCTGTGTGCATGTTTTACATACACTATCATTTTATGTTAACAAGATCGAGGTGTTTTAAGACTTTTTGAAAATATAGGACTCTAATACATTGGAATTCTCATATAATTTGGAACCATACTCTGCTATAATTGACATATTTTTAAATTAAGAAAAATGGCATGTATTTCTTGTGCGCAGTGTCATATTTTGAATCATGTATACATTGTACAAGGGTTAAATTCAATTAATTTAACATGAATTACTTCACATACTTTTTTGTAATGAGGACATGTAAAATATTTCCTTAGCAATTTCCAAGTATGTAGTTCATTATGATTAAATAGTATATAGTCACCATGTTGTGCAATAGCTCTCTTGAACTTATGCCTCCTAAATGAAAATTTATATTCTTCGCTCAACACATTCCAATCCTACCTGCCTGCCTCCACAGCCTTTGTTAAGTACTATTCTGTCCTCAATTTGTGGGAGTCCAAGTTTTTAGATAGCACACTTGAGTGAGATCACATAGTATTTATCTTTCCATGCCTGGCTTTATTTCACTTAACATAAGGATTTCCAGTTCCATCAGTTTTCCTGAATTTGGCCATATTTCATTCTTCATGGCTGAATAGTGTTCATATGCATATTATTCAAATATAATATTCACATATTCATAACATTTTATTTATTTATTCATTAGTTGATGGACACAGGGTGATTCCATATTGTGGCAAGTATGAATAATGCTGTAGTGAACATTGGAATGCAAGTTCTCTTTGATGTACTGCTTTTGTTTCTTCTAGACATATATCCCCAACAGCAGGATTATTGGATCAGATAGTACTCCTAGTTTTCATGTGTCGAGGGTCCTCCATACTGTTTTCCATAATTAATGGCTGTACTAATGTACATCTCCACCAACATTGTGCAAGGGTTTCCTGTTCTTCACATCCTTTCCAGCACTTATTTTTCATCTTTTTAATAATAGCTACTCTAATAGATGGGGGCTGATACTTCATTGTAGTTTTAATTTGCAATTCCTTGCTGATTAGTGATGTTGAGTATCTTTTCATATACATGTTACCAAGTTATACAACTTCCCTTGAAAAATGTCTACTCATATCTTTTGTCCATTTTTATCTCAGGTTATTTGTCCTCTAACTACTGAGTTGTATTGTATTCCTCATGAATTCTAAGTATCAGATATATATGGCTTGCAAATGTTTCCTCTAATTCAATAGATGGTCTCTTAATTCTGTTATTTTTTTGGCTGTGCTGAAGTTTTTATTTTCATGTAATTCTATTTTTCTGCTCTTATTTTTGTTGTAGTAGGGGATTTACAAGGGAAAACAATATAATATACATAATTATAAGAATATTTTATTTTTATTTATTTAATTTATTTTTTAAAATTATTTATTTATTTATTTAGCAGAACCAGGGATTGAACTCAGGCCCTTGCATTTGCCAGGCAAGCACTTATTCTACTGAGCTATCTCCCCTGCCCCTATAAGATTATTTTGTAATAGTCACTGAAAGTCATATTAAAAAATAGTGCAGGAAATCTGTCCACACACTAAAGACCAAAGAATACAGCACAGGGCCTAGATCCTATGGCAATGTCTTGCTTGAGTCTAGCTGAAGACCTAGAGCTCAAAGGTCTGTGGTGGAAGCTAGAAATTCTGTGCTAGTAGGGTGAAAGATCTGTGCTAGCGGGCTGAGGGATCTGAACTGGAGCCAGGAAGCGATACTCAAAGTAAGCATTGGAACTCCCCCAAAGTGAGCCATAATTATTCTCAGGGACAAGGACCTGAGCTCCTCCTCTGCACAGCTGAGCCCATGAGGAAAGTCAGCATAGCTAGCTCCTCCAGGAAAATCAAAAGCTCCCTGCAGTTTCTGAAATCCTTAAAGCTTCTTTTCTTCTCTAGTTCTGTGTCCTATGCTGTTGGTTCAGTTTAGTTGGGTGTTATAATTTGACTACCAGTTGGCAATATACCAAACTTTTCTTGTTTGTAAATTTAGGGCCATATCCAAAAATAATTCCTTTATTTTAAAGAGTCATTAGTTTTAGGGACATTTAGACCAATTCCTTTTTTCATTACTAAAAAAAAAAAACTATTATGAAAATCGTTGTCAAGTTGCTTTTTTATCTTGATTTGTTTTCTTAGGATATATGAAGATAAGCATGGCCATGTAGTCAAGTGTATCCATAGTTTTATAACTTCTATTATAGCTTGCCAGTTTATTTTCTAGAGCCATGATTTTCTACATACTAGGAAGAGTGTATGGGTCTTGAAAGAGTATTTAATATTTTAGTTTAATTTTGTGTAATAAAATTATTCTTTCATAATTTAAACCATAGGAAATAAACTTATTAAATTTTGTTGGAAAAGAAAAGCTAAAATTTCTCAAACACATTGCTCTATGAAGGCTGAAACAACTCTAAAGCTTTGGCTTATATAAAAATAAAATTGAGCGCATAAAGCATAGACTGTGACAATATGGGAGAGAGGTAGTATAAAGTTCCCGGAGTAGGTCAGAGAAACCAGTTTGGCATTGGAGCCTTGCCACTAAAAGTACTAATGGGGTGAGCATTCTTTTTGGATTTTAATCAGTTCTTTTGTAACACAAGCCACTTGAAAATCTTGCAAAGTGCAGATCCTGATTCAAAAGGTCTGGGCTGAGGTCTGAGATTCTACATTTTTCAAAAGCTCCTTGGTGCTGCTAATGCTCTTGTCCAAAGGAATGCAATTGGAGATGTACTGTTTGAATTCTCTTCAGTCCATGACATATTATAATACGAATCAGCTACAGGAAATCTGTGGTTAGCTACTTCAGCAATGTAAAAGTCACAAACTCCTGGCTTTTTAAAGAAGTTAGATAATTTTGCTCATTCAGAAATTCAAGGGGCCTGTGGGAGGGAGAGGAAATTGTTAATATTACATGCATTAATCATGAGAAACTTTATGTGTCATTGACACCAGTTTGTTCAGAGACTGAGGAAGGTAAGACCTTTTGAAGTGGTACTCAGGTTCCTGCTGCTTAACTGAAAGTGAGATAAGATCAGATTCGTTAGGAAACAATTTTCAAAACAGACTCATTTATTTTGATGAAATGAGGTTGAATGATGGTAGGAAGGTAGATTCATTATACTTTTAAGAGACCAAGCACTTTAGAATGTGGAAAACAAGTTGCTTACTATTTTATTTGCATTGTTGCTGAGATTTTAAATAATAATTTCTACCTCACCTTTAATGTTACTGAGTTATTACCATTAATTGCTTCCTATAGGGAAAATGAAACTAAGGACCTGTGCTGTTTGTCTACTTCCATCTCCATTCTGCTGCATAATTGTAAGAAATTCACTAATAGCCTGTGTTTCATGTCCCCACAGTGAAAAAAATAAATCAAATATATTTACTTGTTCATTGTAGAGTACATACTCAGATCAGTGGGCTTTAATTTCTTTTCTTTCTTTTTTTTGTCTTTTTGAGTCAGTGTCTCACTATGCAATTCTGGCTGGCCTTGAGCTCACTTTTATATCCCAGGCTGGTCTCGAACTTTCACCAGTCCTCCTGTCTCAGCCTCCCAAGTGCTGGGATTACAGGTGTGCGCCACCACGCCCAGCTAGTGGGCTTTAATTTCAAATTTTTAAAAATGCAAAAGACTTTAACAATGGAATATTTTATACCTATTCAACATATTATATGCAGGCATATATCAAGCTGTTTTATATATGATCTAAATATTCTGGCAAATTTTCATAACAAAAATAAAACATTTGGTCTGATCACACCAGCAATTAAACTGACCTTTTGTTCAATGTCACAAATCAAATGAATCTGATTAGAATGTTTTAGTTTTTGTTCTTTGGGCAATCAGTACTGATGAATATAAATTAAAGCAATAATCATATAGGAGAAAGAAACTCTCAACCTGGAAGATGCCTGGAACAAGTTCGTCTTCTCTAAAACCGAAGAATGAAATTTAGGAACAATGAAGGTTAATAGCAGAATGTGGAAGAAAGGAAGTTTTTCTCTGAGAGAGGGGCAGAAGGGGACCTAAGTGGGTTCCCCAGGTATCTTTCCTTTCTAGGTGATTTTTATAGTGCAAAACCATGAGGCGAGACAGAACTAAGGTGTAAAACATGGGCATGAGGTGGTCAGCTAATAAAGTAATTGCACAGATAAAATTGATTAAATCCAGGACCAAATGGGAAAGTAAGTCATATAGCAAGGGGGCACGAATAGAGGACAGGGGCTCATGTGGTAGGGGTTGGATTAGTGTCTCTTCCTGGATTCCTTAAGGTGATGATAAATCCCAGATGCTTTTCTTTAGCAAGGTAAGCACTTGTTTGATCTTTGGTCCTCAGGCCTGGCTCATAGCAGGAGCATCCGTGTCTCTTACAGTTCCAAGGTGTCTTGTCTTCAGTGCTGTCTCCTTTGAAGGCCGAGCCCTCTTTCATTGCCTGTAATATTGCTAATTAACTCAGTTGCCTACAACAACAGCAATTTAATTACCTTATTTAGAGACTGCTAATACGAAAGGGAGTAATGGCAAATGTGATGAATGACTCAGGCATGACTTTCTCTTTCTAATACTGTAGCATAATTTGTTCTTTAAGTTGAAACGCATAGATGTCAGCCAGAATTTAGTGTGTTTCCTAACTAAAGATTTTTATTGCTCTGAAATAATAGTAAACAGAAAATACATTAAATAAAACTATGCTGATTCAGATTCAGAGTCAAAAATTAAAATTCAATATACTTTTTTATAATTTTCCAAATGAAATTTTGCTTCACAGAAATTTTACTTTTACTGAGGTAGTTCAGACGAGATTGGGCGTTTTCAGGGTGGTATGGCCGTAGACTACCGAGGTAGTTCATTGTGCAAGTATAAAAATGTTCATTAGCAGTCATCAGAGAAATGCAAGCAAAACTTCAAAGAGATCGCCTCACTCAGTAAGAATGGCTATTATCAAGAAGACCAAAGATAATCAGTGCTGGCCAGGATATGGAGAAAAGTGACCACTTATGTACTGTTGATGAGAATGTAAATTAGTACAGGCATTATGGGAAACAGTGCGAAGTTTCCTCCATAAATGAATACCACCTGCCACATGACCCAACAATTCCATCTCAAAGGAAATGAAATCTGTATGTCTAAGAGACCCTGCACTCCCATCTTAATTGCAGCAGGATTCACAATAGCCAAGAGATAGAAACATTCTAAATATCTGCCGAATGATGAATAGGTAAAGAAAATGTGGTACATAGCATATGGACAATGGAATTCTGCTCACTCATATAAAGGAGGAAATCCTGTCAACTGTGACAACATGGACTGATCTGCATATCACTATGTAAAGTAGCATAAAACGGTGTAGAAAACACAAGTATTGTATGATCTCACTCATATGTGGATTTTAAATGTTGATCCCGTGGGAGTTTAGAGTAGGATGGCATGTATCAGAGGATGGGAAGCATAGGGTAGAAGGAGGGACGAGGAGAGGTTGACCAGTGGATACTGCACTATAATTAGGAGCAAGAATTTCTGGTGTGCTATTGGATGGTAGGGCAATGACCAATACCAGTTCAAAAATCTGTAATCTAGGACTTCAAAGTTTTTTTTTATCATAATGAAATGATAGTGTCTGAATACATGAGCATGTTTAACCTGATTTAAAGATTATACAATGTGTATATGTACCAAAGCATCACATGGTACTGAATTAACATGTAAAACTTTACGTTTTTACATACCTAATAATTTAAATTTAATTTATCAATAAATTTAAAAGTTAAGGAGGCAAAATAAATAGCATTATTATGATTAATAAGATATAATAAATCTATGCATCCATTTCAGTGTGAGGATCAAGAGCTCAAGCTCTAGAGTCAAATGGAGCTGATTTGGTTTTTTTGCTTGATCTGTTCTCTAGCTTTGGTTATTTCTCAGTCTCAACATCTATAAAACAAATTTTATGATATAAAGGTAATAAAATATTTTTTGTGGGGTCAAAGGAGATAATTCATATGCTATGAACTAAAGTATGTTCCTCAAAAATTCATGTGTGTGTCTCTTCCTAGAGAAGACTTCTAGGAAATAGTCAAGGTTAAATGAGTTCATAAGGATTGGGTCCTAATCTGATAGGATTGGCGATGCTATAAGAGGAAGAATAGATACATGGAGAAGTCAAATGAGCCTACATTAAGAGTGTAACTGTCTACAAGCCAAGAGAAGAGTCCCTGGAAAGAAACCTTTCCACTATCATTCTTATCTTGAACTTTTCATGCTCAAGAGCCATGAAAAATTTACATTCTTAAAATCTATGATATTTTGTGATGGCAGCCTAAGCAGAATAATGCAGTTTTTGATACTGACAAGTGGGCTAGGCTGTTACAAATACCTAAAACTGTAAAAGTGGCTTTGGAACAAGGAAATGGTTAGAGGCTGGGGGAATTTTGAAATGCACATTAGATAAAAGCCTAGATTGCCATGAAAAGAATGCTCATAGACCTATGGATGTTAAACATTATTCTATTCAGATCTCAAATGCGAATGAGCACACATTTTTGTAATCTGGAAGAAAGACAATCTTTATTATAAAGTGGCAAAGAATGTGGCTGAAGTGTGTTTTAGTATTTTATAGGTATAATTTTTGAGCAATGAAATTGGACATTTAGCTGAAGAGACTTCCTCCCTCCCTCCTTCTCATCCTTCCTACCTCCCTTCCTTTCTTTCTTTCCTCTCATTCTCTCTCTCTTTCTCTTTGTTTGCTTTTAATAAGTTATATCCCCAGTGCCCCCCAGCTGAGGACATTTCTAAGGAACGTCTTAAAAGAGTGGCCTTGTTCCTCTAAACTGCTTATAATAAAAAGTAAAAGAAAAGAGATGAACTGATGAAGAAATCCTTACATAAGAAGGAATTAGATCTTAAGGATTTTCAAAGCTCTCCGCCTATCGCAAACTGTGGAGAAAACAGTAAGGGTGGGACCATGTCTGGACTATCCCTGCATATGGCATTACCCAACAGGCTAGCTACCTAGTTCAGTAGAAGCCAGGAGTTGTTTGGACCAAGGCAACAGAGACACTGCCAGTTTGTATCAAAGGGAACAGGGCAGTATGATAGAGCATGTCACTGCAAACCTGATTTACCCTTCAACGACCCTGAAGGCAGTTCAGAAACTGTCATTAAGACTTCTGCTCCTTCCATAGTGCCAGAGTGTATATGCCTGGGAGATAAGGCTGCTCTACTTTAGTTTGAAAGTATAGTGATGATGGAGTGGGGAGATAGCTTAGTGATCTAAGCACCTATTTGGCAAGCATGAGGATCTGGGTTCCACCTCTGGTAACATGTGCCACACTGGATCCAGAAATGTGCCACACCTACCACTAAAACTGGATGTGGTAACACATTCCTGCAAATCCAGAGCTGGGGAGGCTGAGCCAGGAGGATCACTGTGAGTCTGAGCTGCATAGTGAGACCTTGTACTGAATAAATTAATAAATAGAAGGTCAAATTCTTTTTTAAAAAAGTATAGTAATGAGGCACAACAGGGTTGCTTGGGTGAGGCTGTCCTGTCAAAAAAAAAAAAAAAAAAAAAAAAAAAAAAAAAAAAAAAAAAAAAAAAAAAAAAAAAAAAAAAAAAAAAAAAAAAAAAAAAAAAAAAAAAAAAAAAAA
>PVJA010003801.1:36072-61329 GCA_004027025.1 Myocastor coypus | reverse complement strand
TCTCTTTTGAAATAGAAATGTTTATCTTATGTCCATTATACCACTGCATTTTGAAAGTTTATCTTACCTGGTCTTATAAGTTTACAGCTGGAGAGGAATTTTGTCTCAATGTGAATGGCACCTTTGAATCTCACTCATAACTGTTTGGATGATATTTAGAATAAGCTTAGGACTTCAAATTTCAGAGCTGTTGGAAAAAGGTAAAACTTTAGGGGCCATTGGGATGAATGAATGTATTTTGGATGGGAGAAGGATGTAAATTTTGTAGGGCTAGGGATGGATTGATGGAGTACATTGCATATACAAATCTTTATAGCATCTACCCCAATGTGACTGTATTTGGAGATAGAACCTGTAGAAGATAATGAAGGTTAAATGAGATCAGAAGAGTGGAGCTTTTATCTAGTAAGATTGGTGGCATTACGAGAAGAGGAAGAGAAAGATCTTTCTCTCTTTCCCAGTGCTTAAACACCGAGGAAAGGTATGGTGGGGAGTCAACTACTCACAAGCCAAAAGAACAGAACTCAGAGTGGAAGTTCACTTGCTGGCACTTGATTTGGGACTTCTATTGTCCAGAAGTGTGAGAAATAAATTTACTTTGCTTTTATTTTTCAATATTTATTTATTTGGTACAGAGTCTTGTTATGCAGCACTAACTCATAGTGATCCTCCTGTCTCAGTGTCCCCAGCGCTGGGATTAGAGGCGTGTACCACCATACTTGGTTTCAGAGCCAGCACAGTGCACCTGGAGTCCCTGGGCAGGGACCGCATGCAGTACTGGGGATCAAACCCTTGTCCTTGTGCTTGCCAGGAAGGCACTTAGTCTGCAGCTATCACCTTGGACCTAAATTTCCTTTGTTTGAGTCATTCAGTCTGTGGTAGTCTTTTATGGCAGCTGAGTAAACTAATATAATGTGTAAAGCTCTTGCAATATAGTAGAAATCAATTATATGAGGATGCCATGTATATGTAAGCTGAATAGTAGAGAATGTTTGTTGCATTTAAAAAGGATGTGCTGTTCTCTAGCACAATGGAAGCACTCCTTTTTTCTTCCTGAGAGTGTTTTATTCTAATTGACACATAAAGTTCATATTTGTGCAGTACAGTCTGATACTTCACTATAGGCAAACAATACATAATGATAAGATTAGGGTAATTGGCATACTTATATCCAGGGTATTTGGATATTTTAGTACATGTATACAATATGTAACAATCAGTTCAGGGTAAGTGGTATGTGTATAGCCCCAGACATTTATTATTTCTTTGCATTGAGAATGCCTAAGATCATTTCTACTAGCTATTTTGAGATATATGATTATAATTGTCAGCCATAGTCATGCCACTATGTTATATGGACCATTCAAAATTATTGTTCCTGTGAACTGGTAGCCCCGTAGCAGGGAAATATCCTCTCTTCCCTCCTCTCCTGTACCCTTCCCAGGATCTGATAGTCACTATTACCTCGTGTTCTTCATTCAGAACAACTTTTGGCTTTCACATATACGTGAGAATGTTCACTGTTTGTTTGTGCTTTATTCCACTCAACGTACTTGCAATAATTTTCAGTTTCATCTTTCATCTGCATTGCTGCAAATGACAGAATTGAATTCTTTTTCAGACTAAATTATATTCTATGATGGGATACTCCTTTGAAATTCAAATTATGATTACTACTGTATATTAGTGTAATCTGTTACAGATTAATATACTAATATTCTATTACTATATATGTATATATATAGCATTTTAAGAGTAGAGTTATATTCTTAGAACATTGTAAGCTTATAGTATTGCATTATTTTTCTAATTGCTATTATAAATGTTAATATCATTTTACTTGGGTGTGGTAGTATCTTATTGCAGGGAAAATTTCACCTTCAGGCTGTACATGAACCTAAGAAAAGTAAGAAGATAAAGAATGCTCACTGGAACCTGTGGTTAGGTATATATAAATGCAAGCAGGTTAGAGTTATTCGCCCTGGCTTGCTATGAAAGCAATGGTTTCAGAGATGTGTGCCTGGTATGTAACATTTGTATGTAATAGCAGGTTGAAATTTAGAGCACTCATTATTTTTTTAGTAATGAAAATTTATTCTTTCACAGGTATCAAGGTTACATTTATACATACAGAGTGTCCCAGACAGAAACGGGTTCTTGGAGTGCGGAGGTACACTTCTTTTTTATTTGTTTTTGTTTCACTGACTATCAGGGAGGTGTGTTTGAAATTTAGGTTGGTTTGATAATGGAAAAGTCATATCATACATGGCAAAATATTTACCAGATAGTAGTCACTAAAGCTCCTGTAATCTTTCTTTCTTTCTTTCTTTCTTTCTTTCTTTCTTTCTTTCTTTCTTTCTTTCTTTCTTTCTTTCTTTCTTTCTTTCTTTCTTTTTTTCTTTCATATTGTGACCGGCTCAGCCTGCCCTGGGGGTGGGGCTGGCACAGCTTATGGTGCCCGGGATCAGGATCAAACTGTAGGCCCTGAGGTTGCCTAAACTTGCCTAAGCAGGCACTTTACACAGCTGAGCCATGTCAATCCCCGTGCTTTCTTTCTCTATGAGAACCTCCTAAATATAAAGAGCAAAATAAAGGATAGTAACAGGAGGTAGGGAAATCTTTTTTTTTTAAATAGGAAGGGAGAAACAAGATGACAGAGCAAGGGTAGGAAGAAAAAAAAAGGTTTTTAAAAAGAGAAAAAGAAACTTTTAGAGAATTTTGGTCCTAAAGTCATTCAATCACAAATGTGTGGATTTCTGTGACTTGGAAAATATAAAAAAGTTGAATGAAGATGTCAAACTTTTAGTACCTATGTGATATTTTACCAACCAAACGAAAGTCAATAAATTCTTATTCTTATTTTTACGAGTCCATAATATCCTGAGGGAGCTATCACATGGCAGTGGACAGCAATGAAAGTTGCTGGGCTTTGTTGGGCACGTGCATCCACGTTCCAGGTTTGCTTCCTCCCACCCTCTCCCCAAAAGGTTTAATGACTTTGGATTTTTTTAGGGTTTAACAGTTGTATTTCTAAACTTGCTCTTCTCCGTTTTGAGTATAACAGCATTGCATATAGCTGCAGTTTGTGCTTATGTTAAGGATGAGAGACATAAATGTCCCCTCATCTCAAGTGTCTGGACTGACTTTATTGATTTAGTAATACTGTCATTATTTGGACCAAGATAGCAGAAGACCTGCATGGATTATTCTCAAATACAAAATAGCTAAAAAATTCTACATTTTCTAAAATATAGAAGCTATTTTTGCCTTTTTCAACTACTGTATTTAGCTTGTCAGTTAGTCTTAGTTATTAAGGTGAATATTAAATTAGTGTGCATTCTCGGAGCTCATACCACCTGACTCAAAGAAAGTTCTCCAGAGCATATTGAAGACGAATGGCGATCCGGAACATTTTTCCATGGATGACTAAGAGGTGACAACATGGCAAATGTACAACTGGGAACAATAGCTGAGTTCAGTGACAGGATGGGAGTTGTCAGGGGTACAATTCTTGTGGTAAATGTATTTTTAAAATTGGGCAAATGGTAGATATTTATAATACTTCTTGGAACAACATTTCAGTTTTCCATGCTGCAGAAAAAAGTTATGGCAATAGCATTCCATCAGAATGTGCAAACGTTATGATAGAATTCTAGATAAGTCTGAGATTTCTTTTGAGGAATGGGATGAAATTGAAGCTTGGATTCCATGAATTAAAAAAAGACAAACATCATGCATAATTTTTTGGCCACTGCCTAATATGTTAATTAGTTGATGTGAGCTAGGCTAGGTTTGCTTGTTAATTCACAAGTTTCTACAGAGTCTACTATCATTTATTAATATGTGAATTGCCAGTGGTACATTGTTAAGAATTTACAGACCTCTCTGCAACTTTAATGCGTTTGGGCTTTTTCTGGGTATTTGAGCTTCAGAATGGCAGTTGATATTCAATACTTTTACTTGTTAGCCTAAGAAAATCACTATGAATTAGGTCAGACATTTGCTAAGGAAACAATGCAACCCAAATTCATATTGCTTTTGTATATCCAATGCTATCATTCCTGTGTTTGCATGGAGAAGCAAGTGCTAACTGCATATCAGTCTCCATAAATGTGATTAGTCACTTGACAAATGGTTTTATAAGCCATAAGAACAGCTAAAATGTTATATGGTTTGAAATATTTCCAAAATGGGAGGAGTATATACTTTCTTCTCTGGTTGGTGACTATAGCTTCATTAGAATATGCTTATCCAGTCCCAGTATGAAAGGGATATACAGGCAATTCTAATGTTTCTAGTGTCTATGAGACCCTACATAAGCTGATTAATTTTCCTCTATTTACGTTTTTATTGACAAATATGAATAACCCAATCAGCCAATAACCACCAGTCTGTGAGAATATAGTGGGAGTCAACATGGGAGAGCATGTTGAAAATGAAAAAGTGCTCCAGTGAATGTATAAGGAAGCATTCTCAGTTCGTGTCATAGCTTTACTGTTTGGAGAATATGTCTTAGAGTCAAAGAATTGCTTGAACCCGCACAACTTTTGCAGCATTTCCTATTAAGAATTACTTATCTTACCATTGTTAAATTTAAACAATAAAAAAATTGAAACAACAAAAAAAAGAATTACTTATCTTAGCGTGAGAAATGCCTGAAAGTTACTGTGGACTGTGTGCTATCTCCAGCATACTATTTATCTGACAGAAGTCTACGTGGCCACCTTTATGATTTTTCAATAAATGCTAAAAGAACCCCACCCCAGCTTCCATTTGAAAAATCTTCCAGATGGAATAGCTAAAAACAACTTCCTTAAAAAAAAAAAAAAAAACCTCTACTCATTGTTCAGTTGTTCATAGCATTACTATTTTACTTTATATAAAATGACAGTTTGAACAGATGCCTAAAGCTCGGCTCAAGCTTCTGTAGAAAACTGTTGTTGAATTCAGGCATCTCTGTAAGAGAGCTGATGGCAGGGAAGTAAAATATTTAAATAGTCACCTTCAGATAATGATCTCTTTAAAAACGAACAAGCAAATAAAGGTGACCTTAGTCTTTCTTTTTCATGTTTTAGAGAAAACCTTGTCACAGTGCAGCACTGACTGGGACAGCAATTTGGGAGAGGATAGGGAAGTTTCCTAAGGAAGAAAAGAATTAATATGAAGGATGAAGTAGGAAACATTGTGCAGTGAAAGAGTATGAGGACTAAGTAGCCATGAATTGCGTGCATGATAACAGTCAAATTTTAATTCCCTTGCAGTATTTTATATTATAGAATGATGAAAGGGAGGGTGGGTTATTGTTTTTGTTTTTGTGGTTCTTCAGGCTTTTTATTAATTACCTGTAAGAATTGTGCTTTTTCTATGTTTAACTGCATCCCCTCTGTTGCTGAACTGATTGTGGGTAATGGCCTGTATACCCTTAGAGGTTCAGAATGTATGATGTGTAGCAGGCAAGAAGGGCAGGCCAATGAGCAAAAGCTTGTACAAACTAATACCGCCCTTGGGAGAACTGAAATGACAGCTCATTAGTTCCTCTTGCAGGGATATTCAGCCAACCAAAGTAAGCTCTTTTGGAATGTTTATTTTTTCTTCCTGTGTTTTCAAATATTTGAACAAGTTGCACAAATGTTACCTCTCTTAGCATCCCTTGAACTTTTGGTAGTGTTTGGCTTTTTTTTTTTGGTAGCATTATGAGGTAGGCAAATAAAATGCTTGGCCTTTTATTTTCCAGACGGCACCAGGCGTACATAAAAGATTTTTCCGGAAAATAAAAAATCTTATTTCAGCATTTCAGAAGCCAGATCAAGGCATTGTAATACCTCTACAGTATCCAGTTGAGAAGAAGCCCACAGCTCGAAGTACACAAGGTACTGTAGGTATCATTACTGCTCAATTTTGAAAGGATTTTTAATTTTTTTTTTTTGTCTTTTTGAGACAGGGTCTCACTATGCAGTTCAGGCTGGTCTGGAACTCACTTTTGTGGCCCAAGCTGGTCTTGAACTCATATTGATTCTCCTGCCTCAGCCTTCCAAGTGCTGGGATTATAGGCATGCGCTACCACGCCCGGCTTTAATTTTTTAAAATGTATTTAGTACAGCTTCTACTGGGTCTCACTACACATATTGGACTTGTAGTGATTCTCATGTTTTTCAGCTTCCTAAGAGCTGGGATTACAAGTGTGAGCCACCATGCCCAGTCTCAACTGCTGTCTCAGCTTGCCCCAGGGGCAGGGCTGGGGCTGGCACCTTTTTGATAGGATTTAGAAGCTGAACCTATTCATAAGCATATAATCAACTGGAAATTCTGTAAGAAAAATGCAATGAGAATGTAGATGCAGCCCATAGATCAAGCGATAGATGGTTAATTTATGTGTTATAATCCTAATATACTACAAGCTTTTAGTAAAACTGTGCAAAAATATATAAAAAAATCTACCCGGCCATACTTTAAGACATCACTGCATGTTGTCCTTCTGGCTTCTTTTCTAGACATATGACTACCATTTCACTTCACTAACATAGGCACAAAGGATTTGTCAGATGGATAATTGGGAGATTCCTTGGTGTATTCATTTATCTTTGCTTGGGAAACTGCTTATGCTGCCCATATGAATGCATTGTATTTTAGCAGAAGAAATTAAATTAGTAAATTTTATTGTTACACTGGCCCAGATCCTAACATTACCTGAATGAAGCTATTATAGCGAATGTGTCATTCTGAAGGGTGAAAAGCAACCAATGTTTGTAGTTATTTGCCACATGACTGTTCCTCTACGGAAGTGGTTGTTTGGAGTGAGAAGATATCCTTTGACAGAAGCAATAAGTATTCATGATAAAAATGCATTTCATATGTTTTTTGATACAGACCCAGCCTTGGATAAAAACTGACAATTTGATTCAAGTAGTGACTTCACTTAAAGTCTGTGACTAGAAATAGAGATAGTACTCTAATTCATAAATTGGCTAATTGTTCTTTTCTTCTCAGCATTCTCTTCTTTATCCCTGAATTTTAAATAATAATTGCTCAAGGTATATCATTCTGCCATATTATGAATTTTGTGCCATTGGAAAATTTTACAAGTTTCAGTTACTATGTAATTTTAATACCACGTAAATTTATCTTTTCTTGATTTTTGTCCTTGTTTCTTTTTAGGGAGAAGAGAGTCTGATGTTTTTCTGAAAGCACCATGATGAAAAAGAAAACACGTTGTACTATATTTTCAATAATTTAAATGCATGCTGTCTTGTGTAATGTACATAATACAGTTCAGTGAGCTATACATGCATTTGTAACACCATTGTAGCCCTGCAATGAAAACATTTGCCTCATGTTAGAGCTGAAATGGACATTTTGATAACGAGCAGCTTTGAAATGAAAATTGGGAAAAATAATTCTGTAGATTATTTTCAGTTACTGTATTTTCAAATGGGAAATAACTTAAGGTCTAATAAATACTTTATAGGCTATTAATGTCAATTCTTGCCGAACATAAATAATCTCAAGCTTTTGTCAAAGCACCAATTTTAATGATAGATTATCTGATAGTTACTGATTTCCTGCATGTATACTAAGCATGTAGTTGGTGTCATTTGTCTTTGTCAGGTATAGTTCTACTTTACCTATTGTGTCATAGGCTCTTTGGGGATTTATAAAGCTGTCTGCTGACACAAGTACTAGGTAAATAGTGAAGGATTCATTTAAATTTGAAAGCAACTTTCTTGTCTAATATTCTGAAGCTAGACAGTAAAATTCACAGACCAACCTGGAGTTTAAAACCTTGCAACGTAAAATAGGCTCTCAGTGATCATTCTATTTGATGCTATAGGAAAAAAAATCATATGTAGAAATCTGATGACGTTGAATTTTTCTTCTTTCCATTTATCTCAGTCTCAATTTTTTCTACTCTATGTAAAAACTTCATTTGCGAAGGAATTTTCAGTAACTAGACCTCTTGGTTAACTGATTTGTAAGCAGTCTTCCTATCAAGTAGCCTTACAAGTCTACTTGAGAGCTTAGAGTTACATTAATTATTAACAATTCTGAATGACTGAAAGCTAAGTAAGAGTCAAAATTTTATGCAATATTTTCTTCTCACAATTATATATTTATGACACGTGATTGATTATATGCCAAGTTGCTTCAAGATTCAAATAATTCATCTGTCCAATAACCATAACAGGGTACTGGAGGGTACAGAAATAAAAATATCTAAGCCTTGCTGTTAAATAGCTCACTATCCTATTGGACAAGAAAATTGTAATAGTAAAAGATAATAAAAGGAAATTTAAAATGCAAGCACACAATGATAATAAAATTTGCTAAGTACATAAATGAGATTTTCGATGGGTAGGCAGATCTGGTTTAGATGAAAGGTGAATCAACACAAATACGCTATTCCATAGGAAATGTCTACTTCATTATAAATGGATGACCTTGGAATTTTGGATTGTGCATGGATGCTGGCAACTTGGTTAATATCTAGAAAAATGTTGAGAGACAAAGAGACTCTTTATGTGTTGCAAGTTCTGATTTCTAAGCATTTACCATAGTGGAGTATAGCCATTGTAATATATTGTGGGCAGTTCCTCATTTCTTGAAGGAAGAGTATCATTTCAATTTGTAAAATAATTCAGAGATCCGTTCAACACTGTTTTTTTGGTATGAGAAATGAAAAGTGTAAATAAGGACCAACATAAAAAACAGATATTGTGAAACAGGAAGAAAATGTTCAAATGAGAAGGGGAAGTAAGGAGGGGGAAGGAAGAAAGGAATGAAGGGAAAAGAAAAAAGATAAAAGGAAATAATGAAACCAAAGCTCTGGTAAATAATGGGGGAAGAGGGGTTAAAGGGAGGAGAGGGGAATAGGGACAAAAGAAGAATCGAGATGTATTATGCACAAATACAAGTGCCCTATGATGAACATGATCTTTATATATATCTAAATGTATCACAAATTTAATTAAAAATAAATTAATGGTAAAGTATATAATAAAGTGCTGTTTGTAACTACAAGGACCCTAAATGCATATATTTCAATAAATTTTAATTATTTATAAGTTGAATTTAATTTTAGTACATGTAAACAATTTTAATTTGTTTTGAAATATATGAATGACATTTCTATGTTTTTTTATGAGTTTTCTGAAAAATCTTTCTGAAATCACTAGTGGTCTTTTATATTGAAACAAAGTATGTGAAAGTTTTATTTACCTAATTTGTCTTAAACTATTATTTTAACAATATTCAGAGACAGATGTTATTAATAAAGCATTGATGAAGCATATCTTATTTGTTTTATTAGACTGATTCCTTGGAAAATGCAAATGCTTTTCTTTTTATTATTGTTAAACATTGCAATTGATGAGTCTACCCCATCTTCTTTGTTTGATCTTTTATTTGTCAAGCTTTTTTTCACTTTTTAATTTCAAACATGAATATCCTTGTTATTTCCCAGTATGTAATAAATTGCATCTGTTCAGAGAAGACATATCCTGGCCATATCTAAGATAATGCTGAGCAAAGGTAGAAAAATGCACATATATTTCTAAGCATACACCTTGCTTCAGGAAAAAAATGTGTTAGCAAGCTTACAAGGAACATGTCAGCTTATCAAATGCTTGTTCATTTCCTATGAAATTTGTTTTCAAGAGATAAGGTCAGTAGGCAGACAAGGTTAGGTAATTGTCTGTTTGACTATTATAGGCAGGGAACCTTGAAGTACAGCATAGGCAGAATAAGTCTGTAGAAAATACCTCTGATTATGTTCTTTGGAATAAAGGGCTGGGTTTTAAATATTCTTCTGGGGTGGAATGGATAGGAAGCTAGAAATATTTTAAAGTCTGTCAAGAATGTTTCTACAATAGCTTATTCTTTATTTGATTTACTCTATTGCGATTGAAATCAAGAACTTATAATAAACCTAGCTTTGCTTTAGAACATTTCAAGGTTATAGGATGCCTGGGTTTCCTGTTCGTGTGCTATGAATTCAATTTTGTCATTTGTGTTTGCCCTTGCAGTAAATGAGGCACCATTATTTTTGAGTTTGCACCTAGAAGTGAAGCTACTTAGTTTGAACATTTTTGTAATTTGGGATCATTGACCACACTTGCAGTGAAAGTCTGGATATCTATCATCAGGCTCCTTGGTTTTTAAGTGGAGATTTTTCAGTGTAGAAAGATACAGATAGTATGATAAATTAGAGAGAGTCCATAAACACACACACACACACATATGGCATATATATATATATATACACATATATATATATATATATGATATATATGGGATATGTATGGAATATATATGAATATATATGGTATATATATGGTATATATATATATATATATATATATATATATATATATATACATCTCTTGAGAACAGAATTATACTCTTCCAAGATGATAGGAAATAATACTGCTCTCAGCAATGGATAAAAGGAGTTAAAGCCAGAAAGAATGCATGAGACCTGAATTTTCTTTTCAGCTCTGTCACTGATTACCCCTGTGACCTCATGTAAGTCAGGCTGGTATTATTGTTACACTTGCCAAATAGAATTAGGTTGTACCCAATAGGACTATTGAGGTACTAGAATAACATAACTTTAGGGTAGTACTACATGTTTGCATACATTGATATTGAAACTCTGAAAGTGAGGGTAAATAAGGAAATAATATGGAGAAAGGTCTCTAATAATTGTCTGAATGTAGGAGCTCCTGTTCTTTGCTGATGCTTAGAGAGATGGGTGGGATATATATTTGGAAAACATGCATAAGTGATGCAGATACTCCCTTCTCCTTGTGCTGATGGGCAATGCTGCAGCAATCAAGCTTGTCTTCTGCATAATGAATCATATCTGTATGTGCATATCAGTGAATAAAAAACAGCAGGGCATTTCACAGTACTATAAAACTAAGTTTCATAGGAGGCTGTTTGGACTATATGCATCTTACTAGTATGAAGTTCAGTTTTTGAGGATCTTTTGGCCAGCTTTTTCAGTGTCACTTGAAAGTGTCTTACTGTGGAAAATAAGTGGCAAGAGATCGTTGGTGTAGGCATCCAGGAAAGCTTTTCTGTAAAACATTTTCATGCTCTTCACACCTCATATTTATCATTATTATTATTGCCAATGATTTGGGCACTCTTGTCTCCTAGAGTTCCCTTACCCCTTTTTGCAAATTTTAATTTTCTATGGTTGAAAGAGTCACAAAAAGGAGAGAAGAAAACCTCTTAGAAATTGTCTTAGCCTAGAGGCATTTATACTGATAACAGTTACTCTTAGTTTATTAATTGCTCGTTGGTATCAAAGATTTTATTTCTATGAATAAAAATGAAGAGATACCCAGCTAAAATGAGTGCCTTTTGGAATTCTGCACCTATATTTTCAAGATGACCTGGTTTTTATTATTTTCTGTCAGGGAGCCACGTTTCCTATTGCAAGTGAGCAGACTCATTGGAGAACGCAGTTTGGAGCATGAATAAAATGGGACACGGTGCTCATTTGCAACTTTATTTTTTAAAAATGAAATATTCAAAGTACTTTTCTTTCAAATATCGACACATAATGTTGAACTTTAAATATTTACAGCATGTTGTTGTGATGCTCCTGTAGAAAAATGCATGCTTCTGGCATGAAAGCCAGAGCAAAATGCAAAAGACCATTTAACTGCAGCCACAGAACATGTACCTGTACAGTATCCAGTCACTTTTCAGCATAGGAGTGAGAGCAGGAATACAAAATAGGAACCTATTGTTTCCTAGCAACATGGCTCAGGCCATTATGACACAATTTTCAGTATGATTAGAACCTCTAACTGTTGTTATATAGAAACTGAAAATCTTGGCATACACTGTAAACACCTTTACTTTTCAAGAGAAAGTAAGCAGCTAAATAGAGGATTTTTTTTCCTGATGTAAAGGCTATACTTCTCTTTCCCTCTCTCTCACTGATGCTTTGCCAGAAGAATAGTAAAGATTTAGACATTGTCATGATTTATACAAGTAAAATATTTTTCAAGGACACAATCTGATATACTAACATTTACTTAAGAAGTTAAAGTCCACCACTAAATCTAAGGAAAGATTTTTAAGTGCCAAACACATTTCCTTTGACAAATAATGTAAGGTGACAACTGCCAAGA
Source organism: Myocastor coypus (assembly GCA_004027025.1). Taxonomy (NCBI): domain Eukaryota; kingdom Metazoa; phylum Chordata; class Mammalia; order Rodentia; family Myocastoridae; genus Myocastor; species Myocastor coypus. Next base: position 49,186 of record PVJA010003801.1, on the reverse strand, counting down.
CAAAATCCACAGCAAGTTAATGCTAAGTATTTTCAGTTACTGTTCAGCAAGTAATTTCTTCATACACACAGCAGTATATTTGGTCCTTAATAGCTTTCATATGAAGGACACACTGAAATAATAGTCACTACTTTGCAGTTGAATTTTTTTGTTGTTGTTTTCTGTTTTTTTATCATTTTGCTTTTTTTTTTGTTCTTTTTTTTCTTTTTCTTCTTTTTTTGTTTTTGCTTTTCTTTTTGTTTTTGTTTTCTTTGCCCAGTAAAGAACCTTACAGAAGGCTGTGGAAGAGCAGTCTGAGATCTGAAGTACTAGTTAGGTCAGTTATGTGTATGTGAATTCCTTCAGGAAAACAAGAATGCTGCATCCAGTCTGTAGCCTTATGTTTTGTCACAAGCTAACATTTCAATCTCACCACAATTTTCTTTTAATACTTGATTACTATATTTTTGCTTCCATTGCCACATAACTCCATGAAGTTGTCTTAACACAAATACATCTTCATAAATGTAAAGACTTTGCCCTGACTCTCAAGAGATATTATAGTGTGGCCTGGTCTGGTAAACACTTAGTGTGAAAAATGAAAGAATAGAAAGAACATGGTGGAGTGCTTCAAAGTATGTCAACAGTGATGAAAAGTCTTATGAAAGTTAAAACTTAATTTGATATTTCTCTATGTAAGTAGGACATGAATTTCAAATTATACCTTGTCAAGTTTTCATACATTTGGCTATGTTGACTATACTATGTATATGCAGTCTACATATAGGTTTTCTAGATAAATTGATAATAAATGACATGACACACTTATTTTATACATTATTTTGTTGGGTTAAAATAAAACATTTCTGTGACGTTTTTTTGAAAATTAGTACGAATTGAGCTTTGTTCTATTTTCCTTCCGGAGTCGTGCTGCTAATCAACAACGATTAGAATGACCAAAAGGAACATGTAGATATCTCTTAAACTTTGAACTTTTCAGCTCATTTGGATCCCTAAACTAATGGTGCGAGAGTGAAAACAAAACTCAAAACTCAAATTAAGTGGGTATAATTAAGAAAACAAATCCAACCATGGAGTGTTCCCTGCCTCAACCCCAGCATGCTCTGCACAGAAGAGTCCAACCACTGTGTGCTCACTTAACTTACTTGAATGGTGTGTAGCTGTACAGTGTCAGCCACTTGTCTCCTGGGTGTGAGAAATTCATATCTTCCTCTAGAAAATGTTTTACCTTCATAAGGAAATACAAATATATTGTTTTTTTTTTAATTTAAACTTCAGAAGTACAAGTCAAGGAAGGCATTCTTTCTATCCAGTTTGCTGGGAAGTGGCATTACTGAATATCTCCATGCTTCTATTAAATTTCAAAATGATTCTCTTATTACTACTCATTAGTGCTAACCTTTTGGTTGTTTTTCCTTTTCTCTCAAAAACTTTAAGAGTTGTAAAGTGAACAGTAGTAGTTCAAGGCAGTATTAAAACCACAGCTATAAGTGATAAAAGTGCATTTCCTGAATATAATACAAATATAATTTAAGAAACTAAAGGCACAAACTAACTAAATATGTATTACAAACTTGAAATGCACAGTTCAAGGTAATTACTATTAAGTAAAAGCTTCAAATATTTGTTTCTAATGAATATTTAAAGCAGTTTGAAAATGATACATCATCAGTAAATTGCAAAAAGTATAATCACTTAAAATATAAGCAAAATAGACTCTAATATTGATATCTTGGATCAGTGATAAAATACATCATCACACTTATGAATGCACTCTTTGTCTATATATATATATATATATATATATATATATATATATATATATATATATATACAGTTCACGAATTATTGTTCCATTAATTTAAAAGAACATCAGAGGTTCTAGGACCTTAAGGTCTACTTTTAGGTTGATGTGGAGGTATTCAAATTTTCAACAGGTTTGTCAGTAACTTTAGAGTTCCAACCTGAACAGTATACTTTCTAAGACAGGCCTAATTCAGAAAAAATTTTTTTAGCCTGAATTAGCAGTACCTTGTGCTGGTAAACTTGCAATTACCAAGAGATGAATTCATCATGAATTTTCTCTATCTTTCACTTTCAAGGACACACATGAAAGATTGTGGTAATCCTAACCTGAACCTTTTGAAAATGAAATGCTTCAATACACCCTCCCCTACTATCTGCTGGGGTCCTTCTTTTTCCTCTCCTTTCTTTGTATAGTAAGAGGCAGACTCCTTAAAAATTTAACATGAGCTGGGACCCTGACTTCGCATATTTTGAATGAAACTGTCATTATAAAGCAAGGCAATGATCCCAGACTGTTTTTAGGCATTAGCTGGAAAAAATCCAAATGAACGTTCTCTCATCAGTTCTCCCACTTAAGTATTCCAACTCAGTGATGAAAGTGCAGAGGCTGGCTCTGGGGAATTATCTCCAGGCCACATTGTGCGTCATGGAATTTCATTTGCGCTAACTTAGAATTACACAGCATCTTACAACTTTTGCCTTGGTCACTGAGCACTAATCTCCCAGCTCGAGCAGGGGCATCTTTTACTGCAGGATTTGTGGAGAATGAGAGCTGCAGCTCATATTTGCAGTACTCCTGACCTTCTTTCCAATAGGAAGTGATTACGGAAGAAATAATTTGCCTTGAAAAAATTATTTTAAAATGAAGCCCGAGAAATGGTTAAATGAAAATAAAGAGGTAAAGGTAGAACTATATAAATTCTGTTAGTGAAAAATAGTATGCCTCTTTTTAACTAATTGACATGCTTTAGATTGGAAAGGGTTCGTTTAGCTCAACTGTCTGAATACGGTTGTGAGATTGTACATTTGGAAGATAAATCTTGGTGGGATAAAACAATGTGGTAGCAACTACTGTGATGTCTCCTTTGGTTTTTCCTTTGGTCCTCTGTTTTCCTTTTGTTTACTTGTACACTTTTTTCAATTTAAGATTTTGGCTTTTATGAATTTCTACAGGTGTAGTTAATGTATTTACCTACATCTCAAGCATGTAGGCCTGCTAAAGCTTCTTCTTTTATCAGAATTGTATTTTTTAGTAAATTACCCTTCATGTGCACAAGTCCATTGGATTAGTGTGTGAATACTGAAGCACTAATGTGAAACCGTGACCAAAACCCACCCTATATATGAGAAACTCCTACCCAGGTTAATAAAGGCTATGTTTACATGACACCACTACAGCTTGACGATTTGGCTAAAAACTGACTTAAAACAGGTTATGTGGGAGAGATCACACTGGCCAGCTGCTTTGGTATCATATACACACGGCAAACTGTGACTCCTTAGTCTGCTTACCACACCCATGGAGAGGTATGGTAGCCGGAGTCCAGCCACTACACACCAAATCACGGCACGACAACATGGCATTTACTTGAACAAGCAAGGAGGAATAATCAAGATGGGAGGAAAAATGGTTCCAGATTCTAGGAGATGGTGGCTGTGGACATTTTACACTTTGTGAAATTTTCTATAATAGATCCGGAAAATGTAAAAGAGTTGGCAGTTTTTTGAGATGCAAAGTTCAGATTATGTTGCACCACCTTTCCAAAAAGTCTGCAAGTTCTGCCAACGGCTAAATACAAAATTTGCTGTTACAATAGAGATAGGAACCTTGGATTCTTTGTGTATAGTTGAGCATATGAATGGCTCAGCAAATTGAAAGTGGTGCTTTCTGAAAGTGTTTTTTCATGGTTTGAGTTCTGCTTGTGTTATTTTGAATACTGCCACACAAGAACTAAAAATCTCTTATTTCTTAAAGAGTTTAAACAAACAATATTAAAATACCATCTTCTGTCACATTGAAAGGCAGTTGGATATGTTTTTCCTCCATATTTACATATACAGAATTCTGATCTAGAAAACCAATACAATAAACCATTTTATGTTTTAAAAACAGGCAGTCTTTGGTGACGCAAAGGCAGAGATTTTTTTTGTTACCTCCTGCCTATTTCGCTCTGTCTCATAAAGTGAATATTGTTGGCACTGTCAGAAAGTTCTAAATACTGCTCAACAGACAAAACAAAATATCCGTCATAACCTTGCACCCTCCCAGTGCTCAGAAGCTGCTGCTTTTCCCCCTCCGTCCATGCCCGAATCCCCTCTTCCCCTTCTTGCAGCCTTCTTTGTTCCTTAGTCCAGGCCTGGGCCACGGCGCGCTGTCTCGCAATCTCCAACACGTGATTCTTCTCTTCCTCCACAGTTGTCCCATACCGGATGTTGAAACACAAGGCCCCATGCTGGAGCTGAATATCGGCAAAGCGTCTAGTCCTTCCATTCAACACTGATGTCATCTGGGACACAGTGACATTAACGCCATTCTCCAGAATCCGCCTCCCCCCAGTGTTACCAATGAGCACAAGGTCTTCCTCCAGAGAACCAAGTTTAATGAAATAGTGAGTGTCCCTCCCCTCTATGGTGAAATGTAAGTTTTCCAGATAATGAGCATTATTGAGAATGGCAGCAAGCCTCCTGCTATCTTCATTGGCTACTCCTATAATATCAGCTGTTACTATGCCATCTTTGATGGCAAATTTAATACCTTTCCCAAAGACAGAAGGGACAGCAGCAAACCTTGGTTGCTTTTCTCCTTCAAGGCACCGCCCCTCATTGTATCGGGGAGTCATGGGAAGTTGGTCCAAGGAAATGAAATTCCTGAGCTGTTTCTGGAGCTCACACTGAATCCCCAGGATCATCTAGGAGAGAAGAAGGCACAGCGCAAGTGTAGCACAGGGTTGGGCACCTGAAGCAAGCTTAGTGATTATTGAAAAGAAAAGCTGGAGAGGTGGCTTCCTTCTCTCTAATTTGCTGGTGAGTCATTAAAAAACAAGCCAAATTTGGAAACTCTTCAGCAGAGTGGTAAAAGACTAACAGGTGAGTGAATACCCAGCATTCTTTTTATCTTAAGATGGTTGTTAAGAAGCAGTGTTGAAAACTTGATATCATGGGATTTGAGAGCTGAAAGATCCTTTGGGTCCAGCTTCTTCAAAATATGGACATCTTTTTTTTTTTTTTTTTGTCTTTTTGAGACAGGGTTCTGCTATGCAGTTGAGGCTGGCCTTGAGCTCACTTTTGTAGCCCAGGTTGGTCTCGAACTCGCACCAATCCTCCTGCCTCAGCCTCCCAAGTGCTGGGATTACAGGCGTGAGCCACCACGCCCGGCTGGACATCTTATTTTAACCAACTTGACTTAGAATGGACCCAGAATAGATCTCATTATGGCACGTAGAGTCAAACAGGCACAGCAATGGCTAAAGAAATGCATAAGGTACTGTTCCTACTTTCAACAGCTTATGACCTCATAAGTAACTATGGAAAAAAAGGCCATTGACTAAACTTTTTAATTGTATTTAAATTTTTTTTTACTTAAGCAATTTTCAAATATACAAAGAAAAAACTAATGAACCCCAAAATATACACTAGGAATTTTCAGTAATTTTTAACATTCTGCTAGACTTTTTGAAGGATTTTTAATTTCAAAAGCATTCACACATTATATTTATTTATACAGATAATTCTACAATGACTTTTTTGTGGTACCAGAGATCAAACTTAGGACCTTGTGCTTGCTAGGTAGGTGCTTATGTTGCTGAGCTATCTTGTTGGTCTAAATGTTTGTTTGTATATATGTATGTATTTACATTTTATAGCACCTTTTAAGAATGTCCTTTCTGTTTTAATTTTTAAATTTAAATTTCAAGTGTTTCTAACAAAATTTCAGTTTTACTTTGTTTCTAAAATCATATTTTATTTGTTTATTCATTTATTTTGGCGGGACTGGGGTTCAAACTCATGACTTTGTACTTGCCAGGCAGACCCTTGTGCCATGGAGTTATCTCCCTAGCCCCTAAAATCATATTTTAGCAAATATAGATAAATTACTGTTCCTTTTAGTTTTTATTTTTGCCTGATATTCTTCATAAAATAATTTGCTAAATGTCAAATGGATTATATTTGTTCATTGTGCAAAATATTTTCAGGTACCAACCTCTAAATTATATGGCAACTAAAGATCAATGTTTTTAGAACTTTTTCTAATTTCTTCTTCTTGCTTTTGTAGTACCAGGGATCAAACTTGGGGCCTTGCTCTTGCCAGGTAGGCACTTATGCCACTGAGCTATACCCTTGGCCCATATTTTAAGGAGCAGTTTTCTCTATATAGAATCCATAATCACCCTAGGTAGCTCATTTCAGAATTTTAAAAATTCAGTTTGTATTTTCCATTATTTTTATGTGCTGAAGCAGTCATTTAGCAACCTATTAGTTTTTCCTATTTTAAGGGCCCCAAATACCTGTTCTTTTTCTTATGGAGACCTCCTCCTAAGTCACACACATTTTAGGAAATATTCAAAAGGATATATATATATATATATATATATATATATATATATATATTTCACATCATGCAATTTCATGGTGTGAAGATGCTTTTCTGTTTTTTCTCCCCCAGAAAAATAGAAATAGTAAAACTTTTACTGACCTTTCCAGGATCCCATTCTTGAGTTTTTGTCTGAATCTGTAGAAGCTCATAAGTTAGATCTAAATTTTCTAATTCTGGCTTTGGAAATCCAGGTAGTACATTGTGTAACTGGAAACCAAATAGCTCCAACCAACTTCCAATGTCTGTGAGACACAACATTGAAAAGGAAAAACATTTTAAAAGTCCACACTTTACAACCTTTGCTGAAGATTTGAAAGACGCCCTTCCTATGTTCAATATGTTTATGCAGTGGGAAGTCGGAATACAATTTGCCTTGTACACTTCACTCTGAAACACATTATATTCCCTTTACAGGAAAACTTTGCATTTGTGGATAATCCCAGACAAAGGCTCAGATTACTGCACTGAAACTCTTAATGTGATAATAATTCCAAGACCACATGGAATGTGATATGAAATTTTTTGCATTCAGCATAACCTTGAATTTTTCTTCTAAGAAATAACTTTCTGTCTTCACTTCTCAGATTGCAGATTTCTACATTTTAATAATGTTTATTATTTCTAATATCTTAATAAAAGGAAGAGTTAATGTTTGATTGTTTGCTCAGTCTTGCTTGCCTGTAGCTGGTAATCTGAACAACAAATTTGATGATATAAATGTGGTATAACAACCATTGTTAATTTTCTATTCCTGTTTTGTAAATACCATACCATTTCTTAAAATTTTTATTTTAGGTAAGGGTCTACAGGGTGTTCAGGGCCTCACTACTAGATCGGACTCATAATGATCCCCCTGTTTACAGCCTCCCAAGAGCTGGGATTAGAGGCGTACGCCACCAAGGCAAGTCTCCATGTCCATCTCAGCATGTTTGGAGGTGGGACCAGTATGGCAGGCCTGGGGCTCAAACCCCTGGCCTCTGCACCGGCTTGCAAGCTCTTTAATCTGCTACGTTATTTGGCCGGCCCCACTATACCATTTTAAGTTGCTTTTTGTCGTTGTTATTTATTTATTTATTTATTTAGGCCAGTTCAGCCTGCCCTGGGGGTGGGGCCAGTGCAGCATGTGGTGCCAGGGTTCAAACTGCGGTCCCTGAGGTTGCTTAAGCTTTCCTAAGCGGGTGCTTTAGACCGCTGGACCATCTTGCTGGCCCTATTTTTGTTTTTCCTCTTTAAAAATAATAAACATAAGAAAGGAAAGAAGAAAGAATTAAATTGTGTAAGTTTTTAAGAGTGAAACACAAAAAAAAAACTTGGAGAGAAAGAAAAATGTACCAACAGACAAAAGCATCGTGTGATGTTGACTTGTACTTTTTGTTCACTCTAGAAAACTAAGGAAGAGAATGAATGCACAATAACATGTGGGCTGAATGGCAGGAAGAGGAAACATGTACAAAGCATTGAAATTATCTGATAAAACAAACAGCACTAAGTTATCTTAAGTTTAGCTTTAACTTTTATATCACTTAAATACCTGTGGTATATTTTACAACATCTTGAACTTTGCCAACTGGATAGTTATTTTCAAAGGAGTAGAGGTTGAATGGTTTGGGAAGGAGGTTCAGCTGTTTCCATATGTGATGATTTGGTGTTGTCCATCGGCCGGCAACAACATCATAATCCCTTTGCCCCAGGTGCACTAATTTAGTAAGGAAATCATAGAGTCCTCCATGAAAACCAATGATGACTTGGAAGTCCGGGTAAGTATCATGATAGATATCACCATAAGGTGTGTACAGTATTTCTTTTATGACCTGCCCTCGACTGCTGAACACAGCTAGTGGGGTGCCTGTATTATCACAGGCTACATAGTATTCTTCACCACTGCTCAGCTCCATAGCAATAAGATGACCCTGGAGATCATAATACAGTGATGTAATTTCCGAGCTGGTGTGGTTATACAGATGAGTAACTCTTATGGGGTTGGCAAGGTCTGCATAGAAGAACTGGAGGTGCTGCCCTAGGCTGGATTTACTGGCAACACGTCGCCCAAGCCCATCATAGTAGTACTGCACACTCCAGCCAGAGACCCTATTGTAGGCCCTCTGCAGCAAACCGTTAGAATTATACTCAAATATGTCATTTCCCCTCTGCCTCAGAAAGCCATCTTCATCCATTTTGTACTGAATTTCTCCTAGTCTGGTGATGCGGTCTCGGAGGTCATATCGGAGAGGAGTGAGACGGGCACTATTCCCATGGCTCAAAAGATTGATGTTTCCATTCAGATCATAACTGTAGCGCCACTGAGTTTTGTCATTTACAGAAACAGTCTGAAGTTGCCCGTCAGCATCATACTCATAGAAGTACCTTGTTATATTGGCATCCACGCCTACCCTTATGTCACATATTACCATTCGACCCATGTTATCGTATTGGATAGTCATCCAGTAGGCAATTGCTTTTAGGATTTCATACTGGACTTCAATGACCTGTCCATTGGCATTGAAGATCTTTGTGTGCTTCATTACTGTAGTAGTTATGACCTGATTTAAGTCATAATTAATTACACTGAATTTTCCAAATTGCTCCGTTCTACCAGAGACATCAACGTATCGGTACAAGTCTATGGGCAAGGGGGTTTCATTGATTACAGCTTGCATGCTGGTGACACGGAAGTTGTTGTAGCTGTAGTCAAATCGTGCATTCACAAGACCTTCTTCACTGAATCTGAATATCTGGCGTCCAATAAGTGGTCCTGTAGGAGGTAGCATAAAAAACAGAAAAAAAAATAGGTGATAAATGTGAAAAATTCATAAAGCCTAGTGTTATTTATTTACTATTGATATTTTTACATTCAACATAAAATATTATAGCCTGAATTCTGATTTCTGATGACTGGGCATATTATCCCATAAAAGTAGTTAGCAAATATGAACAATAATATTATATAATGTAATCATAGAATGATTAAACTTGAGAAACTACAGCAGTCATAGACAAAAATGCTTTCATTTCATTTAACTTTTGCTACAAAAATAAAGGGTCACGTTTTCATAAATGAACATTAATGTAACTGGATTTCAGCAGGTTACAAATCCAAAGTATGAAATGTATTTGAATATTCTGACTTTTATCAAGTGTAGTATACAGAATTTGAGCTAGTTTCACTGAGACACATATCTTGTAGATGCATCTTTGAGAAGATTTGGTTGTATGCAGGAATGGGCACATAGCTAGATTAGGCACATAGAGCTCCACTTTCTTGAACGCTGAGAGAGGAATGTACTCTAGTTTTCAAAGGAATCCTCTTTTAGGCAGACCATAACACATACAAAATTTTCAGTGGAAGATAATTTGATAATTTCAGTGGCAGATAATTTGATAACTTAAAAGACTGTTGAAGTGGATATGCATAGATTGATGCTTCTATTTTTTGTTGTTGTTTTTGATGCTGCTTTTTTCAAATATGGTCAACAAAAATTGTATAAGGCAATACTTATATTGTACATGTCACCACTCCTTCATAACAAACCTGTTTGCCTGTATCTGATTGTGCAGATGAATCCGTTGTGCATGAGGTGTATCGTCTTAATCACCCCAGAGGACTCTTCATATGTTAATGTGACTTGGGTAGTATCATACAGAATCTCCGAGAGCCTTGCTTGCTTGGTATACTTGTATAGAACTCTGCGCCCCGTCCCCAGATGGAGAGTCTGTAGCAGTCGGCCGTCTCGACCGTAGTCTTGGATGAAGGATGTGCTGCTGTCTGGTGGGGTGTAGATGTTCCTGTAGTATCCCACTGAAAGCATGGTTTGTAAGCTGTGGCGAACCATGCTGGGCATGGTGATTGAGAGCAGACAGTCTGATTGATCATACTCAAAGATGTAGCGCCGCTGGCTGTGTAAGAGAAGCATCACCGACTGAAAGGAAACAAAGGCAAAATGTTATTATATGTACCACTGTGGTTGAGGAGATTAAAATACTCATTCATGCATTCATTACAAATGTATTGAGCACTTGCTATGTGCTGGACCCTAGTGAAGTGATGGCGAACCTCTGGCCCATGTGCCACAGCAGGCTGTTTATTTAATTCAAAGCTCCACTGCCCTATGGTGTGAAATATATCACAGTGGGGGATATCTAGAGTGCTGTGGGAAATGGAAAAAGGGCAGTTAAAGGAAATGTAAGAGGTGGAGAAGCCTTCCTGAAGAAAATGACACCCAAGTTGCCACCTAAAGGATGACGAGGGTGAAGGCAAGGAGGAAGCTGGGGATAGATAGAGAGTAATAGGTGGAGAGTACTCCTGGTGGGCGTGGGAATGGGAGGTCTGGGCATGTGAGAGAGCATGGCATTTTTTTGGAACAAATTTTGTATGTGCTGTGGGGTGGTGCGGGAAAAGGCAAACCGTAAGTGCTGTTGGGTGGGCTGGTTCAAGACCATGCTGTTGTTTGAAGGAGTGTTAAGGAGTTTGGACTTAAGCAATGTTGACAACAGGGAGCCGCTGAAAAGCTGCAAGGAAGTTGAGGGAAGAGGACACTTGCACAGCTGGAAGTGGCAAGTCCCTGTGTTAGAAAGGTCATTGTTGCTTCATAGTGGAGACCGACTGGAAGGAGATAAAGGGAAGGCAGTGCGTATCACATTGGAACTTAAGGGCACCCATACGTACTGATTCACGGAGATGTCTTCCTGACAAGCTGAACATTACATATTATTACTGCTGTTTTGCAACTCATATTGGACTAGTCATGTTTCAATTTCTGATTAATTTTTAGAAAAGACTCTGATTTATTGGGCAGTACGACATTTCAAGTGAGGAGTACTTTGGTTATGCAACCCCTTTTCCATGTTTCAGGAAATCTGGTTCAGTTACAATGTCTTGTTTATAATAAGTGGTTCATAAATATTAGCTGATCTTTTAAATTCAAAAATACACTAAAAGGAACATTGTTTCATAAAAGGCTCTAATTCATTAGGATTCATGTTTTATGCTTTAATAAAAATAAAAATTTTCAACCTCTTTACATTCTGATGTAACTCCCTAAAGAAATGTTACCCCAGGTACTTGAAAATTACTTTATAAGGCAAAAGGATTTAGCTGTGCTTTAATTTCTGAACTTTGTGTTGTACAAGCAATAGGCAATTTTTCCTTTCCTAAATGCAAATTATATGAATATTTATGGATGTGGATCATATGGACATGTATAATATACATGTCTAATACGCTATGTAGGAAGTTATTTTTAATATCCAGTGTGATTTTTGAAGGTGCTTATTCTTTTCTACCCTTTTGAAAATTGCCCATTTTGAGGTGCATGACAGTGCCATGAAGTTATAGTCAGTGGTTATTTGCTTGTCCACTTGTTCTTTCTTTTGCACTAATACTATTCTTGGAGATCGAGAGGTGTGTGGAGAAATCCTGCCTGCTTGTAATCTGTGGGCATCCGGCAGCTTGCCTCAGCCTGCAGCTCTACCACTGCTGCCTCGGCAAACCATTCTGCACAAAAGGCAGGAAACCTGGAAATCCAGCATTGATTTGGGGACACAAAAGGAGAATTGCTTCCCTTGATCAAGGCAGAATTGGTCACACTAGCAGCAACTGTTCCAGTAAACAGGGCAGCAGGTGGCATGGCAGGAGGCAGAGGAGCTTTGTATAGGAAACCGTGTCTCAACTTTGCATTATCTCTATGTTGAAGGATTTCCCAGTTTCTTTCCACTCTCCTTTGTCAATTTGCCATGGATAAATGGCATCTGTCACCTGTGATGTGGGCCAAGGACACTCACCATATGGCCCTCACACATTACCTAGTATTAGCCTGCCTGGGCCATGCCTTTTCCAGTCGCTGTCCCAGCCTTGCTAAAAATTAATAGCACATCATTACTGCATTCTCTTCTTGTTCTGATCCTCCAGCCTGCAGTAAACCACTGCCTGAACGCTGTTCTAGGTGGTACGGATGTTGAGTTGTCTTAAAAGCTCCCTGGTCTGTTTTAAAGCTTCCTGCCAACAGTAAGAATGTGGATGATGTGATTAGAAATCTTGCGAATGTAACTGTTGTGTTGCCAGAATGCCACTTAGTTCTCATTTGGCTGCTTTTTCCCTTTGGGTGGGCATTATTATTAGTTTGCTCGAAAACAATGCTTATGAGTCTATTCAATGTCCACAGTTTTCCTGCAGGATGAAAGACCACTTCTTATTAATCAAAATGATAGATTGAGGGGCTTTTATTTTTTTAATTGATTGTTATACCCTAAAAGACATTTTGTAAAGAAATCATGGCTGTGCTCTTATTTGAACAGGAGTAGAAGAGCAGAAACTAGGCATGCGAAAGCCTCTAAGTGACCACCAGATGGCAGTGTGGGGCCACCTTCAAGCTCAAGGGGAAAACTGCACACTTCTTATAGAAAGCCTTGGAAAATTTCAGCATTGAAGAAGCAGTTTCATATAGATATACAGGACGAAAGTGTTGTATTAAAAGATTGTAAAATGTATTTAAATGCATTTACAAGTGAGGTTCATAAGAATGATTTTAGAAAACCGAAAGATTTACATTTAAGACGAAATTTTAGCCTCTCAAAACTTTGAAAAGTAATTAACTCAAAAATGTGATAAATCATGACAAAGAATTGAGCCGGGTGTGGTGGCTCACGCCTGTAATCCCAGCACTCGGGAGGCTGAGGCAGGAGGATCGGTGCAAGTTCGAGACCAGCCTGGGCTACAAA
>PVJA010003801.1:0-35972 GCA_004027025.1 Myocastor coypus | reverse complement strand
AAGTGCCACTTACTCTAAAGAAAGTAAGGCTATACAAAATTTTCTCATGTTAGGTGAAAAGTATGCTGTTGGTTTTTAATATGCCACGATATACATGGGTATGACATACAACTTTTCAGAGGTAATACCAGAAATATTTTGGGGTGAAAAGCAGAAAAACATTTTAAATTGTGGCAATTCTTACATTAAGGCTTACTGAAAGAATCAGCCTCTGTCCCTGCTCTGCTCCTGTCAAAGAAAAAGGATGTGCTAGCAAAAGCTATGCTAAAACTAAACTATGGGGAAGAATACTTGAGCTCCCCAAACTTCATCAAATCCCTGAAAAAATTACAGAAAAGTTTTGGATTTTAGGAAATCGATCTCACTTGAGTCACAATTTTAAAGATGCTTTAATTTCTTTTTTTTCTTCCTTTCTACGTATGTTCCTTCTACCTTTTTGATTTTTCCTGTTTTGATGTACCTTCAGGTGGTAGTAAGTGTTAGGTAATGCTTAAATTCTCTAGTTGGGTGCTTTATATTAAATCACTTCATTTAATTATCATATCTATTTGATGAATTAGTTATCACTGGTAATAATAATATTCATAAATGAACTTTATGATAAATAATTTTTGGAAAGCAAGGAACCATTCCATAATTACATGCTTTGTACTTTCTGAGTTTTGACTACTAAGATTGCTTAAATGGGGTTGAGCCTTTTAATCAGAGGACAAATCAAGCATGAAATAAAGAAATGTACAAAAGTGAACTAAATGGCCAAATGGTTTGGCTTATCTGACTGGTTAGTCAACTCATCTTTGTAAGTCTTTGGCACTTCTCTTGATGCATTATTCTACATCAATACAGTCTTGTTTCTGTCTACCACAGATATTGACACTCTCACGGAGTTTTTTTTTTTAATTTAGGACAGGGTCTACAGGGTCTCATTATGTAGATCAGACTTGCAGTGATTCTTCTGTTTTCAGCTTCCCAAGTGCTGGGATTACAGACCCATGCCACCATGGCCAGTCTCAATCACCATCTCAGCGCATCCCATGGGTGGGGCTGGAATGGCAGGCCGAGGAGGATTCAACCCTGGCTGCTGCACTCTGCCTAAGTAGGCACTTTAGTCTGCTAAACTATCTAGCCAATACATACGCATTTAGTTCCATTAAAAGAGAAATAATTGACCAATTCAGAAAAGAGAAATGAAATCTCATTAGTATCAGAGAAAACTAATTCAGAGTTGAAATGTAAATTTTTAGTAGTGTCTTTTATTATTGTCCAGACAGCCTAAAATGAAACACTTAGGCGACCCACATATGCTTGTCTATATGCAGTTTGGCTCTGTTGGTTCCACTCTGGTAATGTTGAGGCTGGGTTTATGAGCTCCAAAGTGTATGTTAAGTACTTCACTAGTTCCTCAGAGGACCTGTGAAGAGACCAGAGCAAGCTCATCTTCATTCCTGGATGAGCAACTCTGCCAATCTTCTGCTAACAGTCAGGGGGATGTGTTTCATATGAAGGTCATCAATATCTGCCTTAAGAAATACTGAGCTTATGGATGCATACCACCACCTATTTGGATATAATTAACGTTTGGCACTGCATAGGCCTTAAACATAGGAATTTTCTAGTCATTCTTGCAGTAGAAATTGAAAAGAAGAGAGACTTGCTAATGGTCAGAGTTTTCAGCTGTAGAGAATATATTATAAATCACATAGATTTCTTTAAAAGAAAACGACACAGTGTGAATAAGGCAAAGGAGTTTCCTCCTTTACCGTATCTCCCAAGTGAACTCTGTTTTATCTCTTAGGTATTTTCAACTGGGTAAATTCTCCAGCAACTGACTCTGGCAAATATTAAGGTAGTTTTATAACGACATACAGCCTCTGGGACACTATTTTCCTATTTAACTTTGAGGAGTGTGTCAGAAAGGGTTGCATCACTCAACACAAATAGTGACATTTGCCATATGAGCTGTAAGAAACTAGGACTTTAGAACTTCTGTGGGTTATGCTACACTGATTATATTTGAATCTTCAAGGATAAGTATTTCGCAATTTGCACCCAAATCAACTCAGGACCAATCAATTCAGCTGGATGGGTAAATTTAGGAAACACAAAGCACTGTCTAAGGAGATCAAGCACACAGACGGTGGCCAGAGGTCAACTGCTCTCACTCTCCTGCGCACACATCTGACCAGGAACCATTTTGCTGAGCAGGGGCTGCTTGACAAATGGTTCCTGCCATGGGCGTGAAATGCTTTTCTTACCACACAGAGGCCACACACTCCCACTGGGGATGCCACCAGAGACTCACACTGCACAAAGCGCCATTACCAAATAGGCCTCTCTGCCACTGTTCCCTGAGACTCATTACTTTTCAAAATTAGTCCTCAAATGGACACAGTTAAAATTTGACTGACTAGGGCAACTGAATTCCTTACCTATTGGGTAAGATTCTCTGTTCTAGAGCTGAGCCACATTAACATACAGTTTTATAATTTTCTAACTATTTTGCTTCAGTGTGAGCTTTCTTAATAACAAACTTACCTTTTCAAGAACATGAACAAATATGCCCAAATGAGGACAAAGCTAACTTCAGTTCAATAGAGCCCTTGGTGGCAGAAGGTGGGGTAACGGATGAACTTCTGCTGGAAAACAGATTTTAGCCTCACCATTTTTGTTGCTTTTACTTTTATAGAACATCTGGAATAAAGTGTTTTTTTTTTTTTTTCAGGTCCTCACCAAGGTGAATGGTTATAGCCACTTTCAATGTTCTCATTCAGAAATATGAAATTAGTCCTCCTCATATTTACCTTTTCTAAGTAGGTATAGCTCCAGATTTTCCCATCAGCCCAAGTTCTTGAAATTATTTTTCCACTCTGGTCATATTCCATTTTTTCATTCCATGTTCCTCTTTGAATGAAAGTAACCAATCCTGAAGGTGAATATGTGATGTTCACTTCATTATATCTGCTTACAGGGGACCACAGAATAGGCCGCCCAGTCTGGTCATAAAGAATTCGAAGGGTGAATTTTCGATGGTCATCATAGATCTTGCCTGTGCGGGTTATATGATCAAAATCTATAGAAAGCAGGTTTCTGTTATGGGCCTACAAAAAAGAGATACAAAATACACTTTAGGCGCTGCCTTCATCTTTAATCTCATGTCCTCACAATCCTGAAACTTTCTTGATTTTTCAGTTTTGGAATGTCTCTCACCCTCTGAATCCCTGTGGTTTCAGTCCCTCAGATGCCAGCTGTCTTTATTTCCTTACTCAAGTGTGCGCTCCAAGGCTATATGTTAATTCTTGGGACTGGTATATTCTCTATTTTCTCAGTATGACTTTTCCCCATATCAATCTCCAAATAAACTACGTCAAATTTCAATAATTGTGTGTTCTTATGTTAATGTGTGTCAGGTGTTTACTAAGTGGTGGGGCTTTCTGATCTGCTTCTTCCTTTTTACTAGTCAGTTGACTAGAACATCACATGGCAAATTATATTTATATTATTAGGAAATAAGAGAAAGGAATTCAGAGATGCTCTTCTTTGGTTCCCTTATGTGCCAGGGCTTCATAAACTTCGCACCTATCACAGGAGAACTCTAGCTCTTTAGTGATGCAATGCTACTGAACAGTGTTTCCATGGAGGTCAGCAGGTCAGTCAGGCAGATATTGGTAGGCCCCTCACATTTGCAAGCATGGCACCATAACTGCAGCTAAAGCATGGTGTTGAACATGGACTCAAAGTCTGAAAACAATTGGTTGGTTGGTTGTGCGTTTGGGTTCCTTCAGTTATGGCTTTTGATTTCTTATATTACATGCTAGTCTCCTTGGGCGCCCCAGAACCTTGCATTTGACTGAGAGGGAGCCTGAGTAAAAGGATCTTGAGTTGAATTTTATGAAAAGAAAGCACTCTCTCATAAAATTCAGCTAACTATCCATAAGACAATCAAATAACTACATGAGTCAGGGAAAAAAACTAGGTAGAAAGATTTTTACCGGAGGTTAAAAAACAAACTGGAAAAATGTCTTAATTTATTTCTACTTTTTAGCTAGTAAGGTCTTGTCCAATAGATCAACCAGTAACTTCTGCCTTGGCTGCTTGATTAAGGTACAACCCCTTAGAAAACACAGTACTCAGGGGCTGCAGAGATAGCTCAGTAGCATAAGTACCTGTTTGACAAATGATGCAAGGTCTCTAGTTTGATCTCTGTTTCCACAAAAAAAAAAAAAAAAAAAAAAAAAAAAAAAAAAAAAAAAAAAAAAAAAAAAAAAACAGAAATAAAAGAAAAGAAAACAGTATCCTCAGAGAATGTGTATGTGTGTGTGGAAGAAGACTTGGTGCTTGGAACTAGGGGCAGATCTAAGGCTCAGGGGGCCTTTTATAATTTCTCTTATTTATCTTAGTTTAATTCAGTGAAGTTTTAGTTTTATTGGGTCTTGTATTATGACTTTTTATTTCAAAATAATCTGACTCAAATTTGGAAAAATTGTAGTCCCTGGGTACTCTTCATTAAGCCCTTAGGGGAAAAACTTTCGATTTTGGTGAAGGGCATCCAAGCATCTCTGGCAGAAATGGAGTAATGAAAAGACAGAGCCTGTGAGAAGTGTAAATAGCACTGAACAGGAGGAGTCAGGAGATATTTAACTGGTTGCTTGTCTATGTACCAGGTATTTCTTCAATCTGGCCCTTAGTTATCTTATCTGTGAAAATGGACTGTAAGCACCATTTCATAACTCATGGTTGGGCTAAGATTTAGATTACATTACATTCATAAATTTTTAGTAAACTAAGGCAGCATTAGCAATTGTTATTTTTATAATATATGATTACTTTTCTCATTTATTTGGTACAAGGTATCACTATGCAGCTCAGACTTGTAGTGATCCTCTTGACTCAGCCTACCCAGTGCTGGAATTAAAGACATGTAGGATAATGCCTGTCATGGCACATGGTACTAGGGATTGAACTTGGATCCTCGTGCTTGCCAGGCAGGTGCTTAGACTACTAAGTAATCTTGTCAGCACTTCTCATGTTATTTAGACTCGTGCCTAGGCCATGTGTCAGAATCTGAGGTGACTGCAGCTTACTGTGAGACAAGTTAGAAACCATTGCCTCTCCCATTCCCTCTCCACTCCAAGGCTGGAGGGGAGCATAGCTTGGCCAGGCAGCTGTAGCTCCCTTTCCCCTTTCTTCCTTTTGGCACTCCTCAGTTGGTCAATGGACTGGGACAATTTTTAAAAAAAATGTATTTGGTACAGGGTCTCATTATGCAGCTCAGACTCATAGTGATCCTGTTTTCGGCCTCCCCACAGAGGGGATTACAGGCATGTGGTGGCCACATTGGCTGGCTTAGCATGTCCAGGAGCTGGGCTGGCACAATATTTCTTACAGGGGATCCAACCCGTCTCAGTGCTTTCCTAAGCAGGTGCTTATTCTGCTACGTTATCTCACCTTCCCTGGACTGGGACAATTTGCTTCAGTGTCATCCCTGGCTGTGTAGTAGCTGATCTTTACTTCACTCCATCATGGGTGCAGCTTGCATATCAGTGTGGTACACCCCCCGAGCCCCTGCCATGTCAGACTGCTGCCTCTTAGGAGAAGAAAGGGGGCACCCCGATGTAGCTAAGATCGGGAGGGGAGGGGTCTGGGCCGACTAGCAACATTCTCAAATTCACAGCTGGCCTTGCAGGAGACTCTCTGGTGTGAGCTCTGCCTCATTCTGCATGGCAGCCCTGATGACTGTATCTGTCCTGGAGCTCTGCAGGCCTACACTTGGACTGATAACAGGCCTACACTTGGACTGATAACAGGCTGCAGCTGCCATATAAGCAGGACTCCTCACACACTTCTCTCCTTAGTCTAAGAAGACTCCCTCCAGTGTAGTGGCCCTGCTGTGCTGCAGCTCACACCCCATGAAACATACTTTGGTGTTCCTCTAAAACTGCTTGTGACTTATTTCTCCAGTAGTGTAGGCACCAGAAATCTCCCAAATCTGCTTGGCATTCTCATCCTGAGTAGCATGGACAGAGCAGTTGTTTCCAAAGAAAGAGCAATACACACTAGGGGCTATGAGCACTGAAGAGCTCTACAGACTAGCAGGCAATGAAGGTCAGCAGCAGCAGCAGCAGAGAGCAGCGCCTGGCACAGGCCGGCACGAGACGGCAGTGGCCAGCAGCTGGCAGTGCCAACTCTTGACATCCAGCACTATCCAGTGTCATTTGGTACCTTTACGATTGCTAGCAGAGCTGTATTTTGTAGATTTGTGATAACCAAAAGAATCCTAAACTGATGGGCCACAAGTGCACTAGATTTATATCTGCAAGACTTGTCAGCTGGATTCCAGACAGTATGTCAAGTGTCTGGTTAAGGAGGGAGGAGAACAAAACCCCTGTGTTACAGTTTGACTACATGAATTATAATTGGACTAAATCGATTCACTAGCCAGTCAATTTTTTAAAGTTGTTTTAACTTTTGTGGTCAAGAATCTGTTTAAATATTTGGAAGGTACACACTGTTTCCTGATAAAAATGCACATAGAAACATTTTGGATTGAATCTTCAGTGGGCTCTGAACCTTCCTGGAACCTGAACCTGAAATTTCTCAGGATCTCAAGTATCAAAGTTCAGTGTCCTGATTCAGAAAGGTTTTATATTAGTACCCCAGAGGGTACAAAAATCAACATTCTCATATCGACTCTGGTTTTCCTTTGCTCAGTAATGTTTTCTTTATGTTTATTTATCCTTTTTGTTTTTAATAGAGTGTACAAATTAGAACTAAAAGAAAAAATTACACGTGATATACCATCACTTAACAAAGTAATATGAATTTCACAGCATTTGTTGTAACATGCAGTGTTTTCCAACCAGTTATTCATATTACTACATATATATATATATATATATATGTAAAATTGGAAGAATGAAAAAAGAAAGAAATATATAGGAAACACAGAAAACAAAAGTACTTTGCCACTTAAAAATAATTTCCTTTATGCACCCTTATCCTGATTATAAAGGTGATAACTTTTGCAATGCAAAAAAACTAGGAAATAAATGTACAAAAATTATGTATAAGCTCATCCTACAATGAACATTACTGTCAACATGTTGCTGCACTTCATTCCATTTATCTTGTGTTTTTTGCATAATCTTTGTTTATATATTTAAAACGTACAGCTAGGATTATACATAAAGTTTTGAGCTCTGTCTTTTCAGCCAATGTTTTATCTTGAGCATTGCACGTTATTAAATACTCTTAATAAGATAAGGTTTTTAATGTTTACATAGCATCTTACTACATGACAAGCATTTAATTTTCCAATTTCCTATACTTGGAATTAAGAATTCTAGTTTTACATTTGGTTTGAGTTTTTGAGACACGGTTCATGTTGTTCAAGTCACTATGTAGCTTAGGCTGGCTTTGAAGTCATAGCAATCATTCTGTGTCAGCCTCCTGAGTGTTGGAATTGTAAGTGCGCACTAACACACTTGGTTTCCATTTTTCTTTCCTATCTCCTGTGTTTAAATACTGTAAATAAACAGTTCCATAATACAGAATTCAATTGGTGAAATTACTTGGTCAAATGAGATGTTCATATTAAAAGATCACTGAAATAATTTGAGAGGTTATTTTATTATTTTCTTTTGTATTTTTCTTCTCTGTATTTAGGACAGGGTCTACAAGGTCTACTGGGCCTACAGGGTCTCACTATGTAGGTCAGACTCACAGTGATTCTCCTGTTTTCAACCTCCCAGAAGTTGGGATTATAGGCATGTGCCACTACACCCAGTCTCAATCGCTGTCTTAGCACACCCAAAGAATTGGGCCAGCATGGCTCGAGAAGTTATATTATTGTGCATCTTGGATGTACAAATTAAGGCTCCCATTAAGAGTGAGAGAATCAATATCATTCCATTCTTACTAGTACGGAGTATCGTCATTGTTAATAAAGTTTCTCCAATATCAGAGTGGGAAAATCGTATGTTACTGTGACTTAAATTTTCATTTATCTGATTTTTAGTGAGGTTAAAGTTTTTTTTTTTCTCCTTGAGTACTGAGAATTGAACACAGTGCCTTCCCAGTCAGCTACATCATCAGTCCTTTTGAATTTTTTAATGCAAGACAGTATCTTACTAACTTATTAAGTTTTCCAGGCTGGGTTTGAACTCAAGATCCTTCTGATCTGAGCCTCTCTCAGAATGCAGCAATTACAGGCATGCGCTATCAGGTTAAAGCTTCTTTAACATCTGTTGGCCACATGTACTTCTGCAAATTGACTGCTCATGAAATTTCCCATTTGTTTTTTTATAGGACTGTGGTACTTGACTTTTAAAACCTCTTCTGGTTTCAGTTTCTTCATCACTCAACTGGGACTTATAACATTTACCCTAAATTTCAAATTTCTACAAAAAAGGAACTTATCAAATGTTCCATGCCATGAATTCTATGCAGAAGAGTAGCGATTAGAGACTGAAATTATTTGGGGAAAGCGTTGTTAGTCGCATGGGCAGGTTTAATATAAAAAATAGAGCCATAGAGCAGGAATGATGACTCTTTAAAGCACATGTAGCAAATGCGTGTAGTGCTGTATTGCATAAATACACAGTAACCTGCGGTGATCTCCTAAAAGGGGATAGAGAAACACATATTTCCTGTCTTTGATACTGCTGGCTCAGAAGCCTGTATGAAGCCAGGTGTTCTTTCTTCAACTACCCTTCCTGTGGTTTTATAGCCACATATCTCCAACTATAATACTGTTCATTTACAATAGCCATAAAATATCCATATACTCCCAGAGATGGTTGTAACTGTTACAATTTATATTATAATCACAGTTAAAGAGCCAAAGTAACAAGTGATTCCCAGTTCAACTAAATTTGTGGTTTTTATTTGTCTGATAGATTAAGTTTACAACTCAGGAACACATTTCTTAATAAAGGCATTATGGCTCCACAAGCAGGGGCCACTGTTGAAAACTCTACTAGGAAGCAAGCTGAGGAAGACTGCCTAATGCTCTTTCTCGGCCTGTCAGGCTGGCAACCAAACTGCTGCTTTTTGATAATCACCTTGAGACTCCACTGCTGCTGAAGCATTAGTTTTAAAGCCAGATTTGAAAGTTGATGTCAAATTCAGTGAGACGTGAAAAGAGATGAATCAAAGATGCCCCAGGTTCTCTCAGTCCCATTTTCCTGTGGAAACCATGTATGAGAAGCCCAGAAAGGCTCAGGTGGGCCTTCCTAACCTCCCTCTGGAGCCCATGTATGCCTCTAGCCTCTATGGCAGTGAATCAGAACTTTGCTGAATGCCACTGACTGCGACAGTCATGGATAAGGTTGAGAAATCTCCATAGTCATACATTACTTTGTTTTTATGGAACATTACAGCCCTTGTCCTAAATGCCGACCCAAAGTCTTTTGTTGTTCTTTTTAAATTTTTTTTTGTAGTTTTGAGACTGGATTTAGCTGTATATAGTAGGCTAGCCTTGAACACATTGTATAGGCAAGGCTAGCCTCAAACTTGCAGTAATCTCTCTTCCTCAGCCTCTTGAGTGCTGCGATTCTAGGCTTGTGACTAGATACCAACAATCTTTATGTCCACTTTTTGTCCAAAATCTACTCAGTGCTTCCCCTGGAAAAGAGTTGGTGGGGGTGGTTGAAAATTTGAGTTAAAATTTCAGTCCTGAGTTAAAAAGGATTGATCTTGGGCTGGGGAAGCCTGCCTGGCAAACACAAGGACCAGGGCTCAATACCCAGTGCTGGCCCTGGAACTTTGGAAGTGCTGTGCTGGCCCCAAAACATGGCATGATGGTGCATGCCTCTAATCCTAGTGCCTTGGAGGCTGAGACAGGAGGACCACTATGAGTTTGAACTACATGGTGAAACCCTGTGCCAAATAAATAAAATTTTTAAAAAGGACTGGTCATTTTAGATAGTTGTATAGTGAATAAGATCTCTGGTAATCTGAATAACTAATGTAAAGTCAATAAATGCAATATAACAACCACTGTTGAATTCCTACCATTTTGTTTAGTGAAACTCTGTATTGTTTCTAATGATTTTTTTTTACTATTTTATATTCTGTTTAAAAATTTTAAAATTTTTCTAATCAAACAGAGAAAACTGAAGAATTTTGCCTGCAGAACGCTCACGTGCACACACCCCCACCCCTTTTAGTTTGGTAACTGATGAACTGCATGTTGTATTAAGAAAGCTGGACTTGATGAGCTTTTTTTAATAGGATAAAAATATATCTATGTTATAATTTATCCTTTGAGTTCTCTTAATTTTTTCCCCAGCTACACTAAGAAGTAAGGATTAAAACTTGACTTTGGTTAAACTTGGACTAGAAAGAAAAGTGGGAACAATGTATGCTGCAAAGCCATGGATATAGTTACCAACAGGTACAAAAGTACCCGTGGAGGCTGGGTACATACAGATGCTCCCGTGGCACGTGTCCTGGGCTGTCTGTCCTTCCCACCCCTTCTTAGGTGTTTGTGTTCTAATTGCACAAGGGAAAGCCTCTTCCACCCCTCCCGTGTAATACTCATTCACTAAGTAGGGTAATGCTGGATCAGGTTGCTGTACAGACAATTGCTGATACATGACTATTTTATCGTCTACACAAAGGGAAATTTTTTCCAGGCTTCAGCCATTATGTATACAACTGCTGGATTCCTAGTAGTAATCATGGAAGGACATTTTCTTCCCCCAATAATAGGAGAAGACCCAAGTTTCTTTTCTTTTTAAAAGATGTTTTCATTTTAAAGGGAATAAAAATGGTAGATAAGACATCAGGAGTGATAAAGAATTTCAAAAGAATAAAAACCAAGATGACAGGAATTCAACAATGGTTCTTACATTGCACTTTGTTGACTCAAAGTAGTTGCTCAGATTATCAGACATAAGCATGTAAAACTGGTCAGATAAAAGTTTTAAGCATCGGCCCAGCAGGATGGCTCAATCGTCTAAAGCGCCTGCTTAGGAAAGCTTATGCAGCTGCAGGGACTGCGGTTCGATCCCTGGCACCACATGTTCTGCGAGCCCTGCCCTCAGGGCAGGCTAAGCCGGCCATAAAAATAAATAAATAAACAAACAAAAGTTCTGAAACAAGAATAAAATAAAATAAAATAAAATAAAATAAAATAAAATAAATTCTTAAAAAAACGGTTCTGAAACAAGAAAAAAAAATTTAAGCATCAACTGCTCCCTGCCAAAAAACCTCAATAGAAATTAGTAGTACAATCGTATCTATCTGTGCATATACATACATATTTTAATGCTGACTTTTTAAGGACATCACCTAACCTGTCAGCTCACACCTAAACTGAATTAACTGTTTAATTTTTGCTGAAAATCTTGGAAGGTGAGTAACTGAAACAAGCCAGATAGACAGGCCAGAGTTTGTTAGATCCACACAGGTAATTTTCTTGAAGTGAAGAGGATAGACGGAAACATCACCGTTGATTTAGGGTAGCCTGTGCCACCCTACTCTTAAGAGTTTTAAGGTAATTAAGTACCTAATTTTAAAGAAATGAATGACTATATCAATTGTGAAGATTTTGTTATTGATATCTCTTGATGGATAATGAAAAGCTTATCCAGACTCACGTTTGTTGACTCACAAAGTTTGTTTACAAATAGACAGGGCATATATACAGTGATAGCATTATCCTCTAATAGTTGGTTTGCAATTTTCTGTTTTCTTTCCAAGATACTGTCTTCACTTTGGCAGTTCACAAAATTTTAGTGCCAGAAGGAATCTTGAGTGATAGCTCAGATTTATTGAGTCAGACCACCTGAGTTCAAATCTTGTAATCATCAATTATTAACTGTAGGACTTGTCTGTGCCTCAGTTTCTTCAGCTGAAAAATGGGAATAATAAACATCCTTGTGATAAGATGCTATGGGTAGTAAAGGAGTGAATATATAGCAATATATAAAGATGTCAAAGAATGCTAGCTTCTATTCTCTGGCTATATTAAAACTGCTAGTAACAACAGACTGCATATTCTGCACGCCTCATTTTGTAGACCTGCAATTATAGGCTTGCCAGTTACTTTTCAAAGTTTTACTCATTCTTTTCACCTGAGTTTGGTGATATCACTTAACTTGGATACTTTTTTCACTGTACTAATTTACTGTTATTTAAGTTCTTGCCTGTTGACAAATTCATCTGTATAACCAAAAGTACATATTTTTATTTTTATATTTATTTATTTTTGTCTTTTTGAGACAAGGTCTCGCTATGTCATTCAGGCTGGCCTTAAACTCATTTTACAGGCTAGGCTGGTCTGGAAGTCATACTGATCCTCCTGCCGCAGCCTCCCGAGTGCTGGCATTATAGGAATGCACTATTGCACCTGGCTTAATTTTTAAAAAGATATCAAATTGTTAATGCTTACAATCTACAATATAGATGAAATAGTGGATGTGAAAACTTTTTAGTTATTCTAGTGAAGTTATGCAAAGATCAACAAAAATTTGTACTGTTTTTTTTCCTCTAATTTTAAGGCCCAAGAATTTTTTGACCCAAGAATCTCTAGTAGCCTTCATGTCCAGCACTCCTGTCTTGAGGTAACTCTCTCAGGGTCAAAGCACTATTAGTCCAACTGAGAAGTACAGACTCATTTTCAATAGGTTAATTGATTGCCAAGCAGCTCTTAATAAAATCCTCACAAATGCAGGCCCCCACCAACGCTGAGAAGGAATGTAAAGTACTGCATAATGAGAACTCCAACAACAACCACACTGTTTCGGAAGGCGCATCAGCAAAAGCCATTTCTGAGTGTGCAGGGAGATGCTGGAACCCTCTTGGCTACCTTCCACATTCCTCAACACTTGTCAGCCTGGGACTTTGTGGCAACTGTGCTTCTTTCTCCTTTTAGAGCTGAGCTCACATTTAGACCTTCATCTGTCGCATTTGAAAACCATTCTTCATCACTTTCCCTCTTCTTTTGGTAGAGAAAAAAAAAAGAAAGAAACCAACAGTGATGTAGTCTGCAGTTTATTTACTTGTAAATACATAATCATCCTATTTCTACTTTTCCTTTCCAGTAAACTAGGCTAAAGTTCCAAGGTTGTGCTATAACTTCACAATTTAGTCTACAAAATCTTCTAAAGAGCTCTGGAGTCCAAATGCTGGGACAAGTCTAATAGAACAACATCGTGATCCATACACAAGGTTGTAGTTCTTAAGCCAGTTTGCTTTTGGTGAATGTCCAATTCTTTTACAATTGCCTCTATTGTTTTCTGCACTCTCATTTCCCTACTGCCCAGGGAAATGTATTTATGGGGACAGATTGATGCAGCAGATGAGAAGATACATGGATTGGATGCAAAGAAGATGATTCAAACAGGACTCTGGGTGGAGGAAATGGATTTTTAAAATAAATGAAGTTTCAGGATGTTAATGTGATTTATTTCACTTAATGGTGCTGGTGAAGGCTGCTCCAGAGGCAACACATCCCTTTCACGCTCTGGCTGAGCAGATCACATGTCACAGCAGTTTGCCTCCCTTACCTTGAAGGGGATCCTGACTTTGTGTGAAAAAATTCACTGATCATTGAGAAAAACAACTGCTAATGCTTTCTCTGTACAGAGAGGTCTTTCCCTTTTCTCATTTTTGTTCTACCGTTAGATGGTCCAGGATAGATATGCTCAGAAGTTTCTGGAACATTTTATGCCCATTATTTTACTAAATGGCCTTTAAATGAACCTGTCACTTTTGAGCCTGAATAGTTAGTGCTTTATCACCTGCTGTCCAAGCAGACTTACAAATTACAGCTATACATTTTTACAGGCTTACAGAGGCGACCCCTTTCCCACAGTACAGTGGGGTTTCTGTGTTGTGTGACTACCTGCAATTCAGTTTTAACAGGTCAGTAATCCCACCTGCCCATGCTCTGGAGTGGCAGCTTCAGCGGGAGAAATTAATGATTCACTTAAGGTAGATAGATATTTGAGAGTGTCAGAAAGACTCATTCTTTAGCTATGCCTACAAGTAGGTCACTACATATTAGCTTAGGAAAAAAGGAAGTTGCCTTCAGCTTACTTTTTAAAAGGTACCAGAAGTGAAGCAATGCCACCTCTGAAATAACAAAGGCAGTGGGGAAAGAGAATTTGCCTTGCCAAAATTAGACTCATATCTATCTTCTTGGAGTACATACATTCCACTAAATTGGACATGTTTAATCTGGTGATGCTGAGATGGGAACATGAATAAAAATCCATAAAAGCAGTTAAGAATTAACCAGTTAAGCGGGCCCCTCCTCTTCTCTTCTTCATACTTTCCTTGATTGGAGGGCGACCAGTGGTCTTGTACTACTCACATTGGCTAGTACATTACAGTAGATTATTTGTCTCTTTTTGTCAGCATTGAAATGAGGAGTCAAGCCCAGCCAACCTGGCTCTACTGAATGGGGCAATGATTTATAGATTAATTATTTTAAGAAACAAGGCAGCACAGCATGATGCATTGGAAAAAGTGCTGCACTAGGTGAAGACCTGTATTTTAGCTGCCCCTCTGAACTTTAATAGCTGTTTGACTTTGGGCAAATCACTTAACCTCTTCAGGCCTTAGTCGCTGTATCTGTAAGTTGGGAATCACAACAATTGATGGCCATGGTGATCAAATAAAATCCTGGCTGTGGAAGTATTTGATTAACTCTAAGGCACTGAATATACATAAAAGATTGTTCCTGTTGTTAGGTTTCTAGGCAAACACAGTAACATTCCCTAGCCAATAAGGGACTGCATTCATTAGGTCCAGGATCTTGGGAGCCACCATAGAAATCACTTAGAGGAGAAGGCCTCGAATTTGTTGCAATCTGTTCGACTATACTACAGCATGAAAAGTGTCAATTTATAATTAGTACTAGCTAAACATTTGGCTGCTAAAAACTAAAGAACTCCAAAATGTTTAAGACTATTATCTTCTTAAAATTAAGAATTCTGGGTATAGGTTGTAAATCACAGTTCATTGAATTTTTTCTGCATTTTCTGTATATATGGAAGGAAGAGCACTGCCAGATTATCCTAGAAAATAGAAAGCTCCAAGATCACGCAGTATAGGTTGGACTACCCAAAGAACCTAAAATTCCAATGTCACATAGTATATGATATGATTTTTCATGCTTTATTGAGGTGATAAACTATGGGAAGCACTAACAAATTACTTATTCAATATATTATTTTCCTCTTGTAAACCCACTGCTTTGATAAGCCATTTGTAGAATAGTCTGACATTTTTCTAGTAGTATATTTTAAGTTCATAGGAAGAAAATAAAATACATGTGTTTCTTAACACAAGTGGAAAACTAGTTATGAATTAAGTCATCTAACTTTCCTTTCAAAGATTGTACCCAGGAGAATAGGAGATCTAATTTTTACAAGAACTCTGACAGAAATTCTTACACACACACACACACACACACACACACACACACACGCACACACACACACACACAGAGGCTTGGCATTTGGTCTGGTTTCACTTTTCAATTCAGTGGCATATCTGGTAAACATACTGTTAGAGAGTTGTCAATAGAATTGAAACATACAAATTGACTTATGACTTAGATAACTTTAGCAGCTATTACAGAAAACAGTACAGAACTCTGTGTTAGCAATAGAGCTTATTGAAAAGTGAATACAGTTGTAGACTATTTTGTCCATACCAAAAGACATGACTGGTTTTCCTGCTCTCTCTGGAATTGAATTTTGTTTTGGTGGTTACATTTCTACAGCCTTAAGGTTATCAAATATGTACCATGAGTTAAGAAAATACAAGTCTTCCAGTATGCTAGGCATGAAACCTGTGCCCAAGGTAGGCTGGATTTCAACAGTGACTGCCTACTATAGCCTGGCGTTTGCTCTAGGGCTGATAGTGTATGTTACTGTTGGAAAGTGGGACCCGCTGACCTACCATTGGTTAATGGTTAAGAAGGGATACAGGTGGAATGCTACCATGCTTATAGGCTTTGTGTACTGTGAAGCAGAAATTCTCACAGACATCTCTGGTTAACTGGGGTGAACTATGCTTGGTAAGAATTTAAAGACTTTAAAAATCTTTAATTTCTTCCAGATAAGTCTCAGTGCTAACTTTGTGCCCAGTGGCCCTTAATATGACTCTATGGTAATTCTATCCACTGTATTTTACTCCTTATGCTTTGTATCCTTTTCTTTTTTAATGTATTTGGTTGTTACAAGGCAGCTCAGGGGCGTGGTGGCTCACGCCTGTAATCCCAGCCCTCGGAAGGCTGAGGCAGGAGGACTGGTGCGAGTTTGAGACCAGCCTGGGCTACAAAAGTGAGCTCAAGGCCAGCCTGATCTGCATAGCGAGACCCTATCTCAAAAAGGCAAAAAAAAAAAAAAAAGACAAACAAACAAACAAACAAACAAACAAACAAACAAAAAAAAAAAAAACAAGGCAGCTCAGCCTCATAGTACTCCTCCTGTTTTCAGCCTGGGATAACAGTTGTGCATCACTGTGTCCTGACTCTGTGGCCAGCTCAGCCTGCCTGGGGGGTAAGGCTTGTACAGCATGTGGTGCTGGGGGTCCACCCTGGCATCCCTGCACTTGCCTAAGCTTGCCTTAAGCAGGTGTTTTAGTCTTCTGAGCTATCTCACTGGTCCCCTTTGTATCTTTCTCTGTTTGCCTAGTCTTTCTAAAAACTAGCCCAAAGCAGGGAACTGGATTAACCTGGAGGACTTGATAAGCATGCCCATAATATGCTGGGATGGGTACTCTACTGCTTTCTGACTAAACATATTTTGCTAGCTAGACACAGTTGGTGCCTGAAATTGCTACTACTACAGCATTTTAGCTGGCTAATGACAAAGAAAGCTCCTATTAGAATGCTCATTTAAGGATAGTGAACCATTATCAGCCATTACACAGTCTCTTGAATTAGCGTATCATATCAGCTAGTCAGTCACCTACAAAACCTTTGGAGAAATAGGTTTAGGAAGTCTCTGCAGTTTTGAAAGAAACTCACAAAGCTTGATAACTTGTATAAGGTCAAGCCTTACCCTTAGCCGCCTTTCAAAAGCTGAAATATTGCCTTTATTTTGCTCTTTCCTTTGCCGCCACTCAATGAGATTTGCATTGTGCTCTCCAGGCAAAGAGATGTTGCATTTACCCAGGGTGGGGTTCACTGCCCCAGCCAGGATATGGGGCTCTGAGCTGAGGCTGATTTCCATTCCACTTGCAAAGGTGACCCGTAGCGAACCATCGGGACTCACTCGATAGGTGCTCTGGGTATTTTCTGTAGGTTGGAAGGGCAAAGCGGAAGGGGAATAAGAAGGGAGAGAGAAAGAAGTCAGGAAGAGACAAGTTTGGCTTTCGGAGGCCCGTTTGGGAAAGGATGCGCAGATAGGACACTGTGGACCCAACTGCCTTGTGGCTTAGACTTCCACTCTGACACTCCCACATGCTCTCACTCCATTTTGGTCTTATTATTATTTTTTAAAGTATTTTTTTGTTTATTTATTTTTATGGCCGGCTCAACCTGCCCTGAGGGCAGGGCTGGTGCAGCATGTGGTGCTGGGGATTGAATCGCCGTCCCTGCAGCTGCCCAAGCTTTCCTAAACAGGCGCTTTAGACCACTGAGCCATCCTGCCGGGCCCTTGGTCTTATTATTTTGAAAGCTGGGTTATTTATTTTCATGGATAAATGAATGCCGTCTAACATTGCATGCTGTGTTTTTCTTTTTAAAGCATTTCTTCATCAACTCGAAGATCCCTGACTTCTTGGATTAGCCACTGTGTATGCTGCAAGCTAGAGGGAGAAGAGTGTGAAGTACAACTCAGCATACCACCTGGGGATACCAAATAATCACACTTGCTGTACCCCACAAAGTGCTAACAATGACAGAGCTTGATGCTATTCCCCTTCTAGGGTATGGCCTCCTAGTGAGATGGCAGAATGAGTCCTTAATGACTGGGCAGAGAGGCAGAAATTTCCCTTCATCCACTTCCCCTGTGGCCTCCAATATATTCTTTCCAAATCATGTCTTCCTTATTTCTTGAATTCCATTGTTTCTCATTTTACTCTATTTGGACAGAAGAGCTTTTAGCTCTCTCGTTTTACTTCAGTCCTTCCTTGGTGTGTATCTTAATTTGTCCTTTATTCACCTGTGTCAGCACTGACCTAGACTACTAAGTTCAGAGGGTGCCCAGACTCCACTACTTTTACAGAAACTAGTCAGGGCATAAAACAGCTTTACCAACAGTTGGGTGTTAGAAAATGACTTGATGAAAGGACAAATTAGGCTGAGGCTTAACATCATGCCCACAGATACAGGACCCATAGTTAATATGTGAACAGGTGAACGGTGTGGACTTGTCTGGGTTTTGGCTGAAAACTCAGGGTCAGAATCCATCTTCTGGGTGTGAGGTAAATTCTATTTACTACCCTCAGTTTGAGGGTAGTTGAAAACAGGTGTTTTTCCTGTCAGGTAAAGCTGTAAAGAGTCTTACCTTGTTTTAAAATATATATGGTAGTAGTTGCTGTCAAATTGGTTAGCATGAGAACGTTTTCTCGGTTGGAAGTGTCTAGCTCTACTTTCGTTAGCTTCTCTAGGTCACTGTGGAAGCTGCTGACCTCTCCGGTGGGAAATGTTGCGTTGGTCAGGTGTCCCTCGGGGTCATACCTGAGGAATAGAACCAATCCCAACTTTGAAACCTCTTGGCAGTGATAACAGGCATTTGCGAAAATAAAAATCACTCAGCAACTAATACAGTTTAACTATGACTGATAACAAGTATTATTAACCTTGTTCAATAAGAAGAAAAAGGTCAGGGAGATGATTAATCAAACGAAGGTGTTTTTTGCTGCCTCTGAATTCTCGATGACTTCCTTGAGCTATGCTGTTTTACAGAAAAAATATCTCTGGTAATGAATAGCTAGGGTGGAAAACTGATTTATGAATCATGTCCTCCTGTGAGCAACGAGCAATGCAGGGAGGCCTCCCTCTGCAACGTGGCATGATCCTATTAGATGTGATGGATTACAAAAACCAGCAGAGGGAGCTATTGTCAAAGGGAAAGGACTTTGTATTGTTCCGGGGAAATCACAATTTGCTGCTGCTTAAGTTGCCAAATTTGAAATGAATGAATCATTCTTCTAACAAAATGAACAAACACAGAAGATAATGGAAACATGTTCTTTAAAACATTCTGGAGCCCCCTGATCTTGGTGTCACTTAAATTCTTTTTATCTTTTTGGAGTATAGTACGTAATGCTTTTTAATTTGTCTATAGGAGTCAGAGACAAAAAGATAGTAATTACCTGGGATAATAGGCAACAGCCCATATCTACAAATATAGGCCAGTGAGTTTAGTTTTTTAAAAAGTCAGTATTGGCAATCTAACTGTCCTCCAAATGCAAACAACTTCCCTGAAGGCTTTTGATGTGGAGCTGTTCTTTTATTGCCAATAGAACCATGAAAAATAAACACTTCATTAAAAGTAAAGACATACACTTGGAAACCCATTACTATTTTCTTTTCACGTTGCAAATTGCAAAATATTTAAGCACTCTGATTTGCTTTAAAAATGTTAAACACTTTTATTCTTTTTACCCCAAATGAGCACGATACAGCCTGGACACAATGGTGGAGTCTGGCTCTGCTCCACCCCACCCCCCGACAATGACATAGAATAACATTGTATTTAGTGTCAATCCACTTAGCTTTAAAAAATTCAGGCTAAGTAAGTGCTGAAACTTGAAAACCTATGCCAGCCTTTGACACGCTTGGGGAAAGGGTGAGGCTGCATTTTTAGGGCAAAATTGAATTTAAGACTATGCATAAATGCTGCCTCAAATTCAGTTGTGCATCGACACACTTTGTGTACACACACAGGTTATCAGCAGAAGTCATATATGTGAATAAAAGTAATGTGTTATCACAGAAATGTTAAATCTTAGTTGTTTCATTAGGTGTCACACTTGCTGGAGTGGGTTTCAGTCACAATGTTTTGTTGTGTTGCTATTATACAGCTAAGAACTCATTAGCAGAGAAACGGTGAAAGGTGTTATTTGTATCTGGAGTTAATGGGAAAATCCTTCCTCTGCGTAGCCTGTTTGCCCCATGGTCTGTTACAGGGCTGTAGGAAGCAGGCCAGTGGCCATAAAGGAATCTAGACAGATTGAGTGTCCTAAAGAGCCTCAAGCTTATCTGCCTGATATTCCTTCCAAGGAAGGAATTCAGCATTCAACCTTCATTGTCCAAGAGTATCAACGTTGTTTTCTGTGCAGGGAGGAATTTCCAGGCAGTATGAAGAAGGAAACTGCTCTATATTTTCTCCACAAGAAACTGCAATCCAAATGCTTGCATTATGCAGGCATTTCTTCTGGGTCCACATTCAGCACAAGCCATCTGCTTCCTTGCTGTCCCTTTTCTGGCATCTGTGGTATCTCCTCAATCCCCAGCCAACAGCACTTCATCACGTTTCCAGGAAACCTGACCTAACATGTCGCGGCTTCGGGTTGTCATTGGGTTTTCCTAGTCACTCAGCCCCTTGACTTAATTTATTGACTGAAAATTTGTTTGTGGTTCTGGGAATTGAATCCAGGGCCTGGTGCATATTTCAGCAAGCAGGCTACCACTGAGTCACCCACCACCCTGCTCTTAGACAAAAAAAAAAAAAACCTGAATGTGATAACAAGATCTTTTTCTTGCACTTGTTAGGGTAAGACGATAAGATTGGGGACAACAGAGCCATCCAGGAGAGGTACAGTTGTTAAAAGCCCTAACAAACCTTGACAAAGTCCTGTGGATAAATCTGATTTCCTAACCCATCAGTTATACAGTTTGTAAGCTAAGCCGTTGGTGTGTATTGTCTGAGAGTTATTTTAGGCTTATTCCTCAGAGGACAGGCATGTTTCTACATACCGTGTTCCATCCCTAGTCCTGAAATGAGAGCAGAACCTTTAGAGCAGCAAGCTAAAGAGGTCTGATAAGGTAGGAATTACCTAGACAGATCTGTCTGTCTGGCTGCTGTCCGGTCCTTTTGTGGGGAAGGAAGCAATGATTTGAGAAATAATCAAGATCTGTCTAGTTTGTTCAATACATAAGAAATGATGTTGTCTTCTTTCCTTTCTGTGGCTGTAGGAATATCCTTCTTTCACAGCGTATATTTGGCTCTTTTATAAACACAGCACTCCACCTTTCAATGCACTCAAGCCACGTTCAGCTAGTTATGGTGAGCGGAGTCACAACTGATGGTGCCAGCAATGTGGTGTCTCTCATGTGCACACTCATTGATACACCCTGGATCAAAACATATGGGGCCACCTTTCTTCTGTAGGGTCATTTCCAAAAGAAGAGTGACAGGCAGATGTACACATCAGTGCAGAAGTCTCACAACTTTGGAAAGATTGCTCAAAGTGGATAAGAAAGAAATGGAGCCTTTGATTTTGTATGACTTGCTTGAAGTTCCCCCACCCCAATCACAGGGGAGTGTATTTTTCCAGACTGAATGCCACAGAAACAAGTTTAATCAAAATCTCTTTATGTTGTGTGTTTCCTTTGGGTGCCTACATCCTTTGGTGCAAAGAGTACAAGCCAATATGCTTCAACAGATGCCCTCAGGCCACAGTGTGGGAACAAATCCTTCCATTCCCCAGACAGGGTGGTAGCGCTCACCTAACCAGCTATGTGAATTATGTCATCAGGCTTCATAGCTATCAGAAGAGGATTTGCAAAAAGGAGGATGGACCTCAGATTATTCCGTCACAGACTGATTTTATAGAGTTCTACTGTTAGGGTCTCATAGAGCACCCAGCAGTGAAAAGTTTAGTGTACTTACTCTTTTGCTCAGCATCATAATAGGCAGTGTGTATGAGTACTTCTTTTGGTGTGTGTGCATGTGTGTGTGTGTGTGTGTGTGTGTGTGCATGCGTATATGTGCTAATAAAGCAAAGGAAACATTTGCAAAGCAAATTTAGAATTGATCCTCATCCTTGAGGATCATAAGGTTTAATTGAGAAAATTATATTTGTACATTATTAAAAATATTTGGTCTGATATGTTCCCATAAAGAATAGCCCGCCCTTTCCCTTCGCTGCCACTTAAGCCAAAGCCAAACCATGCAGAGTAGAAGCTAGAAGCTTTTCCACTTTTGCTTTTAGAAAAACTGCAGATAATAAAAGGAAAGCTCATTAAATTAAAACATTCAAGGCATTATTTTTAAAACTTATTTTTAGATGTAAACACAAATATGTCAGTCCCACTTTACACTTTCATGTCAGGAAACTGACCAATCTAACGGTTATTCTTTAGGCTGTACTGGATTTCCCCTTTCCTCACTCATAATTTCATCTCTTTTTTCTTCTGATTCTCTTGCAAGTGCATAATTTCCTTTTAACTTTGTCATTCCTTCAATAAAAGAGTCTTGTGTTTGGTAGTGAGGAAACAGCACTGAATGAAAGGCAGAGTCTAATAGGGAAGATAAGACACCCAGACAGAAATCTAATTGCTCTAATCTAATTGCTTTAATTGCAGAGCATTGTACTTATGCAAACAAAGAGCTATACAAGCTCAGAAGAGGCAGAAGTCATTTGCAGCTGGTTTGAGCTGAGGAGGCGGACATAGGAGGAAAGGGAGGAGGAAAACAAGGTGGAGGGCAGTGTTTCCATCCTGGAGGACAGGTAAAGACTGGAGAGAGGAAGAAGTCATTGTACCCAGAAGTAAGGACATGAACAAAAACACACAGGTAGTTGTGATGTCTATTTAAAAAGTGTTGCTGGAGGGCTAGCTCCCTCCAGCAAGGCAGTGGGAGGTAGCTGTCATACTAGGAGTAAGCATGTGGTTAGGACACCATGTAAGGCGTTGAAAGCTTTTCAAGGTAGAACAGGATGACCCCAAACAGTGTTTTGGTGGCAGTGACTGGTGCAAGAGGGGATGGGTAGGAGGATATAGCAGCAGTTTGTATAAGAGAAGACAGTGGACTTTTGCTTTGATCAAATTTATTGTGATCACTTATGATTTGGGTCTGTCTTTCTCATTACACTGTAAACTCTCCGAACTTTCAAGGGAAGGCACAGTGTCTCGTTTATGTTGGCATTACAGTGTCTGGCAGGGTGGATTCTCATTATGTGTACTTGTTGAATGAGAATGAACAGGAGACTGCCAGTGGAAATAGCACAATGGGATGGATATGAGAGCCAGTGTGATTGTCTGACAGACAGACAGCCAGAAGCCAGCCAGCTACAGTGTTGGGAAGCCATGTTCAGCTCACTTGGGTGTCCTGTGCAAGGCAGCTAGACTCCTTTAGCAGCTTCTGCAAGATTTTTCTGCCAGCGGCCTCTGTTGCTTCTGTGTGATTCTCTATGTCAATTCTCCCCAGCCCTTCATGTGGTGATTCTGTATGCTTCATTCTTGATTGTCACAAATGGTAAAAAACACAAAGAGAGGTAATGTAAGCAAAGGTATTGTGTCTTTGTTGGGATTCAAAGGAGAACTCTACAATTCTATATTGTCATTTAATTGAAATCATTCATCTTCCCAGAGGTAGGGGATGGGCCCTGCAGTACATTATGTCCTTTCCTACTCTGAGGTTCCAGATGGCATTGGAAACATTTCACGTGTTTGATCATTACATAAGCATTTCTGAATGGGAATCACATCCTATCCCCAGGCAAATATCTCAGGGAGAAACATGGATTATTTATCTTGCCCCCCTCCTCACTTCTAATCTTATCAGGGACAAGCGCAGATCCCTTATCAGTCACCCTGGATAAAACTGAGCATTTGTAAAACAGCCCAGAAAGCACCAACAGATATTATGAAGTCTTTTCCAACTTGTCAGTCAGTGGCTTTTGTGCACATCTGTGTGGAAGGAAGAGCTGCATTAACGAAGTCCAGAAAGGGAATGCAGAAAAAGCGGTCATTTGGCTGGAGCCTCCACCCGGTGAGAGGGTTTTCCCTCAAAGGGAAAGGGGCCTCTGGAGCTGTCAACTCAGCCTGAAGCAACAGCAGTGACACACCTAAAATTTTGGCTTTCACGTGGGACTTTTCATATTTGTCCAGCAAAAACCTGTGCCAGGGAACTGTCAGACACGAAAGCAGCAAACAAATCAATGCTCTTAACAGTCTTATGAGGGAAGAAGACCTGCCCATTGTGTGAGAGTGGCGAGACCTTTTGCTTGGATCTCAAGTGTGACCAGATCATTGCAATAAGGAGCTTGGGAGCTCCCCAGGCCAGAACGCCTGCCTCGTCGTGCCAGTATGGTTACCTGGACGATCATTTCCTTGTGGTTGGTGATGCACTCCCCTGTCCCCCACCACCACTCAGGACGCTTGTGGGCAGTGAGGCATCCAGCAGTATTTTGATTCTGTTGCAAGCCAAATGGAATTATGAAAATCAATGAACTATTTAAGCAATGTGACACTGCACAATAAAAGGCCACATCCTATCACTACACAAGGTGCATTTAACAATCCTATTTAGATTATCCACTGTTCAGGGTCATCTGTGTCGTTTCTCCTCTTCATAGCTACAGGTAATTGAAAGTTGAATGGATTACTGGCCTGGCTGCCTATATGCACCAGTTGTCCGTCCTGCCAAATTCTTCTTCTGTTTCAGTTTCTTTCTCACCTTCATCTCAGAACAGAATTTCTATTTTTACCTTTTCAGAAAAAAAAATCTGCTCTGGCCATAGAAAGAGGCATTCCTCTGACCTTAGAGAAATACTTGAAGGTTTTTATTTATTTATTTTCCAGGATGGCCTGGTATCTGTGGCTCAGGAACCTCCACCAATCTTAGCCCTGCTCTGACTCCGGCTATCATAGAAAGTCCAGTTTTGTGTGCCCCATCTTCAGAAAGTCAAGGCAAAAACTTGAAAGCAAGGTTCAGAGCTGGTGAAAATATTGGGGGCATAAATGAATGAAGTCAGATGTACATGGACAGAACTATAAGAGGAACTAGTCACCTTATAAACATCAGAAAGTTACTCATTCTTACATACATATGTGAAGAGACCAAGCTGTGTGTTGTGAAGGCCTGCAGTTCAGCACCAGAACAGATGGCTCCAGGAGGAAGAAAAAAGGCTTCTTTGAACAGCCACAATTTTCCTACGAGGCTTTCAGCATAATTCTGAAATTATGTGGGTGAAGCAAGAAATTGTTGCTTCTCCTTCCTTACAGTCTTGCAGTGTTTCTATAATCTTCTTTTCCTGCTATACTCTTCCAGCTCTCCAGACTTCGTGAGGTCACTCTTTGAATCATGAATGCTTATCCTTTTTTTTTTTTCTGAAAGGCAGTGTGATGGTAGTGGAAGGAGCTCAGTCACCAGACTCTAGATCCAGTCCGCCAGCAATGTGAAAAGGCAAGTTACTTCCCTCTTCTGGACTTGTCTTTCTTCATTTATAAAATGACTTCTGCTGTTTCTTTATGGCCATAAAATCCCATGATTACTCTCCTGTGGCTACCTGTGTTTATCATCTCTTAATGGTTCAAGATTGTTTCGTCAGTGGTCTGCTAGTTGATGGCTTTTGACTAGTGCCAGCCATGTGTGGGTAACAGCCTGGGCCTCTACTGCTTATGACTATCTCTATCACCACATATTGCCCACGTCAGTGTGCTACAAGAGCAAAATAGGCACACAAACCGATCTGCAGTCACAGTATCTTTTCTGTCTTGTACTGTCAATTTCTTCTGTATAATATCATCTTTGCTGGTAAACAAATATATTTGTCTCACTTTTTTTTTAAAGGAAATACTTTCTATTTACCCCATTTCTTCTCTAGCTCCAGTTTCTAAGTCCTCTAGAGCAAAGCTCCTCAAAATAATTCTTTACTCACTGTCTGCAATGTCTCTCCTTCTACTTGCTTTTTAAAAATTATCACCAGGATATATTTCACATACCATAAAGTACACCATTTAGAAGAGTAGAATTCAATGACTTCTGTGGTACTAAAAACATTCACAATGTTATAGAACTGTTACTAACACTTCTAGAACATTTTCATCTCCCCCAAAATAAACCCTGTACTCATACAGCTATTCCTCATTCACCTCTCTTTCCCAAACTCTTGAGAAGTACTAATCTACTTTTTGCCTTCATGGATTTGCCTTTTTGGGACATTTCATATAAACAGAATTATGTTTTTTATTCTTTTGTGCCTAGTTTCCTTAACTTACCTTGATGCTTTTGAGATTCAAACCCACATGTGGGCTTCACATGTTATAGCATATATGAAGGTGACATTACTCCTTATACTGGAAGAATACTTCATGATATGTCGATAGTAGATTTTGTTTTTCTATTCATCACTTGAAGGCTGCTTGGATATTATGAATAATGGTGCTATAAATATTTATATTCTGTCTGTCTGTCCGTCTATCTGTTTTTTTGTAGTAACAAGATTAAACACAGAATCCTCATACTGATCGTACATCGCCTCATACATCATCACCCATTTTTATTTTGAGGCAGAGTCTCATTAAATTACTCAGGTTAGGCTCAGACTTGTGATTCTCTTGCCTCAGCCTCCTAGGGTGTTGGAA
This sequence comes from Myocastor coypus, assembly GCA_004027025.1. Taxonomy (NCBI): domain Eukaryota; kingdom Metazoa; phylum Chordata; class Mammalia; order Rodentia; family Myocastoridae; genus Myocastor; species Myocastor coypus. Next base: position 9,469 of record PVJA010003801.1, on the reverse strand, counting down.
CGCCATGGTTAAGCTGACACACGGCTAGCATTTTCTCCTAAACATGTTTTACACAGGCCTGAGTTCCCTGTGTAGTCACAGAACATGGTGGTAAGGGTGAAGTTTCAACTTGACTGGTTTTGGAATCTGCCCTGGGGGATTAGTGTATTTCTAGGTATGCCTGGGCGGGCCATGGAGGCATCACCTTTGGGTCTGCATCTTGTCCCTCACTGTTTGCTCTCTGGCCACTTCTGCTGTTTTGCTTCCCTGATGCCAGGAACAGACAGCTTAGCTCTGCGATGGCTGATTGCTATGAGGTGTCTTTTTGGAGCAAGTTGATGCTGGCCTGAGACCATGAACAAATGAAACCTCTCCTTTAAATTGTGGGTTTTACATATTATATTGAAGTGAGCAAAAAGCTGATTGATACACAGCATGTGTTCTCCAGATAAACAAGGATCTTCATGGCACAAAACTAAATTCTCAGTTCTTAATCCCATCTTACTAATAAGTATTTGACAAAGTAAAACATTCTTTACTTCTTGACTCACCTATTTTGCTTGGTGATAGTATCTGAATATGTTCCTGCTATGGTTTATATGTAGATCTTCTCCCAATATCTTATGTACTTATAGGTGTGGCTTTGCAGTGTTGACTGGATCATGGGGTGTCATATTCACCACTAGATTGCTCCACTGATAAGCTTATAGCTAAATGTAGTGTGAGGAGGTGCAAACTGGATGAAGTGCCCACCTGGGGTATGGTCTGGAGAGATCTATCTTGCTCCTCATCCTTTGATCCTTCTCTTCTTCCTGGCTGCTGGGCTCCAGCATCATACCATACTCATACTCTAGCTCCAACACCATACCCCTCCCAGGGAGCCAGAGAATATGGATTGAATCCTATACGAATTGCGGTCCAAAGTAAACTCTCCTCCTTTCAGTTGTGGATGTCAGATACTATGTCCCAATAGCATTAAACTAAGACAATCTCCCAAATGCACATGTTGAACCCAAAATGCCCCTGTGATAGTAAGAAGAGGGGGATCTTTTAGGAAGCTATTAGGTCATGAGAGCTCTGTCTTCATGAATGTGATTAGTGTACTTATAAAAATTTGGGGAAAATACAGTATTGGGGGAAAAGAGTAAGATACAGTAAGAGGTTCCATCTTGGAAGTAGAGAGAAACCTTTCCTAGGCAACGAACCTGCCAACACCTTGCATTTGGATGTCCTTGCCTCTAGAAATATTATTCATAAGTTACCCAGTCTCAAGTATTTTGGTACAGCAATAAGAGCAGGCTTTCAGGACATTCTATTGTAGTTTTTTCCCTATTTTGTTGGCCATTCCTTTTTCAGCCTCCTTGGATACGTCTCCTTCTTATCTCCAAATAAAAACTTTGAAGTGGTCCAGCATCAATCTGCAAATATACTCTCTTCCTTGTCTGCACTTACTTTTATGGAGGTCTCATATTTTTGCATGCCTAAAGATAGGCGAATCCCAAATGTCACTCTCCAGCCTCTCTGGTCTTTTCCAGACCCATCAGTCTAATTCACTGCTTAGATGTTTGTCTAAATTGATCATATCCACAACTGAATTCCTCACCCCCAACCTCTTTAACCCCCAATATAACACACTCCTTATATCAGTGATAGTGAAATTTTTAGAGCTTTCAATGATAACAAACAGCTGACTGTAGCACACTTGCCATGTTTACCACCACTGTGTTATATAGTCTTCCTTTCTGGGAAATAGAAACCTCAATATTCAGTCGCTGAGGCCAAAGATTTAGACCTTTCTTTCTCACAAACTACATGTCTCATTTGTCAACAAATTCTGATAGCTTTATTGTAAGAACATATTTAGGAATTTACTGCTTCTTACTGCTCCTACTCTCTGGTCCAAGTAACCAACTTTTGATTGGATTATTATAACAATATTCTATATGGCCCAGTTGGGTTCCTGGAGTTTGCTATAGAGTCTGCTTTCAATTGAGAATGATTCTTGAAAAATGTAATTACAATGTGACTTCACTCCAAACTGTTAAGCGGTTCTATCCTTTAGAGTGAAAGGCAAAGTCTTAATCGTGACCTACTAGGTGCTAGATGAAGTAGCTGTGGCCACAATTGATTTCATCACCCATTACTCTTTAGCGTTCCACTCTAGACACAAATGGCTGCCTTTCATTTCTTGAACATATTGACCTTTTTCTTCGGCAGTGCTTTTGCACTTGCGGTTCCTCCTTCCTTCCAGATATTCATACAGCTTACCCTTTCATTTTCTACAGGTCTTTGATCAAATGTCATCTTCTTAGAAACAATCTGAAATAAAATCCCCACAAGCTTGATCTTTTTTACCTCACTGTTTTTCCTCCAAAGACCTTAACACTGTCTGAAGTGCTATCTTACTAGTATCCCTCCACTATAATGTAAACTTCACGAACATGGGGGGTTTTGCTGCTTTTATATCCCCAGGACCTAAGAAATTGTGAGGCACTTAGTAGCTGCTCAGGAGCTATTTAGCAGAAGAATGGTTGAATTGGTTACTTGAAACCTAGTTAATACTTTAGCCATTTCTTATTGAAAAACTACATTCAACCAGTAGCAACCAAGACAGTTGACTAGTATCAGCTGCAAGCTGCAAGGTGATCAGTCATGAATTTTTAACGAGATATTAAAATCTGAAAGTAGAAACTTGCTTTCCTATGTACAGTATAGTTTAAAATGTGGGCTCTTGAGTCAGACTATAGTGGTTTTAATTCTGGACTCCTGTGTGAATCAGAACAGCTGAATCCTTTTTTTTATAGTGTCCTCATCCATAAAATTGTCATACTAGGAACACTTGTCCCAGGTTACTGTGCTAGTCAAATCACTAGTGTATGTTAATTACCCAGCCCAGCACCTAACATAGTAAATCCCTAGTGAATAGTAACTTTTATTAGTTATTAAGATATAAGAGAATTTTTTTCAAAAACAAAGGAAAATTTGCAACAGAAACAATTGAATATATTTTTCTATGTGAAACTAGAATAGTCATCAGCTTTTTTTGTGTGTAAATGGCATTTGTTTAAAGAATGATCAGAAATGTGAAGATCAATTGTTTTGTTCCTTTCCTTAGGAGCCTTTCAGAGACTGAACATAATTTTTTCATATTCTCTACATATTCACAAGAGAAATCACACTTGGAATCCTTCAATTTAATTTCTCCTCTTCTCCCATTCTTCGATTTTAAAGAAAATTGGGGTCTGAGTTCTGATTCCACGGAATTTTTTGTTTATTCAACTCAGCATGCTGGGTAAAGATTCAGCTATTTCTTTTGTGGGAAAAATGCTTTCTGTGTGCTGGTAGGCCGGCTTGCTAAATGGACTGTCTTGTGAATGAGACTGTCCATGTTTAAAAGACAAGGACAATAGTTTATTTCTGTCTTTGACCCCTCCAAGTAGCTTACTGTCAGACACACTTTGTGTTAGTTCTCAGTTAAACAAAATTATCACAGATCTAGTGTGTAAGTGCCAACATGTACCAAATTCTTTCACTTGTGTAGGGACACTAAGGAAGTCCAAGCCTATACAGGTTCACTTTGCTGGCTCCATATTTTACAGAGGTTGCCAATGGAATGGAACTGCTATTCAGGACTTGCTCCATGTAACTTTCCACTTACATTTCAGGGTCCATTGTTTATATTTTACCTTCTCACAGCAACTTATGCTAGGTGGGTAAGGGTAGGTCACATATTCATTTATTCATTCACTAAGCCCCTCAGATATCAACAAATACTTGTCCAATCACAGTGCTTCTTTACTGCTATACAACCAGTCTCTATTTTTGTTACTTAAATGCAATTTTTCCTTGTCATCCCAGGTATGCTGTAAACTTTTTGATTTAAGGAATATAGTCTCCTACCTTATTCCTGTCTCCTACTGTTTCACACTTGATTTCTTCCTCATTCAGTCTATGCTTTTAGCATTATGCTCTACACATTGCTCTGGAAAAATGCTCTAAACCTCAGAGGTTGGGCAAAATATTTTCTATGAATATTTTTTATTGTGATGGTTAGGAGAAAACAGCATGCAACACGTAGCAATTACTAGGCCATTTCACGACCATAATACAAAGTCAAATAAAAATGTAATGGTGAGTATGCTGAGAATGAGAAACTTACTCATAAACAGTTGTCCATCCATTTTCATTACTTTTCGTAGCTAGAAGTCCTGTGTTTCCTGGATAGGTCATTAATGCCAGATTATAGCCTTGGGCTGATACTCTTTTCAGGACTCCATTGCTGCTTATGGTCAGCCAGTATACTTGCCCACCGGGCACCACAAGCCAAAGGGGCATCCCACCTGCGTCACGGCGAATATGCACTGAATTTCCATTGCTGCTGGTGATTGCACCCAAATCCCCCTCAGCATTGTAAGTGAAGTTGTACACATAGTCCCTCGTTATCAAGTTCAGAGTGTGCAGGTGTGTTCCATTAACAGTGAACTGATAAAGTTCCTGATCAGCAGGTGAGGCAATCTCATAAAGGTTCACATCATTGAGGTGGGCTTGGTTCCTGCTGATGGTACGAATCCGAACATTCCCAAGGTCTGCCACGTAGAGGGTACCATCAGGGGATACTGCTAAGGAGGAAGGGGCTTTCATCTTCGCATCTTTGGCATAACCACCATCACCTGTGGCAGAAAGGCCCTGATTTTAATAATTGGCATTACAAGCATTTATATGAACATGGCATAGAGAGACAGCACTGTGCATCGAGAATATTTTAAAGGGAATAATCAGTGAACCAATATTCTCTGCGTGGCCCCCTTGACAATTTTGAAACCCATTATTCAAAAAATTGTAATTCTTGAGTCAGTACCACTAAAGATGAAGAGTAAGTTGTAATTATCTCAGTTACACCAATTTTGTGAAATCTTCAGTCCTGCTGTTCAGATTCTATGGTATTACAAGAAAGAAGAACAGCAAATAATGATAGCTACCCAAAAGTTGGCTGGGAATACATGAAACTTATGCTTATCAATGCTTGTAGGATCTGTTTCAGAATTTTTCTAGTCCTACTACACCGAAAGACCCATTCTTCTATTACTCTCCATTGCCATACTGTCCAAGTACACTAAATCTTTAAGTGCAGTAGTGACTCAGAACATCAAGTTTGATAACTGGAATAAACATTAGCTTTGCCTTGAATGAAAGATACAAATTAGTGAAATATCTATAAAACTTATTGTCCAGAAAACATTGGAGATATTGATCAAAAGTCATATTGAACCAATTTCTGGCTCTTGATTCCTGTGTTCCAAGGAAGAGCAAAATTTAAGAGGATCATTTTGGCCTGGCTGAGTAGTTTAATAGGGGTGCATGTAGCATTATTTCCATGATTTCCATATCCCAGGAATAAGTGCATCTGTTAACATCCAGAGGTCTGTTTGCTATCTCATGCCATGCTTTTTTTTTTTTTTTTCAAAAAGGCACCCCTCAGTTAAAAGTATAAGACACTATCAGTTATGGAAAAAGTTAAATTTTAATGAACAAAATGTGCAGCAGACAGATGTCCTGAGAAATTGCCATTGAGGTATTTAATTTTGTCTTCTTTCCCAAAAGATTGATATTGTTGTCTTTGAGGACCAAATAGTACATGCTTTTAATCTGGACATGAGTCATTTAGGGAAAGCACTTTTTGCTTAGATAAGTCAATAAAAGTGGATTTAACCTATTTTTCCATTTTTTAAACTTTTAAATAATTTGCCATTTTCCATTTTTATTTTATTTTATTTTATTTATTTTTTTTGTCTTTTTGAGACAGGGTCTCACTATGCAGTTGAGGCTGGTCCTGAGCTCACTTTTGTAGCCCAGGCTGGTCTCGAACTCGCATCAATCCTCCTGCCTCAGCCTCCCGAGTGCTGGGATTACAGGTGTGAGCCACCACGCCCGGCTTCCATTTTTAAATAATGACATTATCTTAAGATTGCCTAATGATCTCAGATTTTTAGTGTCTACAGTTTGTATTGAAATAGTTCTCAGGACAGCATGGTAATATAACTAAGACAAGCACTCATTGCTATTTAAGAAGACGAATAGTTATGAAGAGGATTTGCCATGTTCTTAGGCCTTGACACAGTGAGTGGACTGTCAGAACAAGCAGGTGATTTTACTCCCAACGCATTTCTTTCTCTGCTAATCCACACCACTTTATAAGGAACACTTGTTTTCGTTTTTATTTTTTGGACACATGATTTTCTTTTGAAAACAGAGAGGAGGAGCTGGTGATTTGCTTAAAAGGTCATACCTGAAAAACAGTCACAGTTGGGATCAATTTTGCAGTCACAGTCAGTGGGGGCACCAGCGATGATGGAGATCTCCCCATTGGTGGTCACTTGCTGAATGCGGTTTACTTTTCTTTCGTCTGTTTCAGCTATGAAGAGCAGCCCACTGTGGGAGACACTGATGGCCCTGGCTGACTCCAGAGTAGAATGAATGGCTACCTTGCTGACCAAGAAATGATCGATGCCTGGCACCTGGCAGTGAATGGGGCGTCCTGCAATGATCCGCACTCGCCTGTTCTCAGAGATTTGAAGCACAATGTTGTTATCCAAGACATACAATGAATTGTCCATAGGGTTGACAGCAAGGTCTGTTGGCCACTCTAATCGCACCTGTGGCAAAAAAAAAAAAAACCAGACAGAATTCACACCATGAGGTTACCAAATCTTTCCAGAGGCAGTTTTACCTTGAAAGAAAAATTGGTTTATTGTTTTCCATTGTCTTATGAATTTCAGCAGTATTGGTGTTGTCTGGCAGTGGAGGAGATGATTACAGATATATTCTGATAGAAATACTTGCAATTTATGCCATATGTAATAATGTAACTTTATTGCAGTAATTCCAGAAGAAGCTTCTAGAACAGTGATTTTCAGAGACAATCTCTGGATCAACAGCAATATCAGCATCATCTGAGAGCTTGTTAGAAATGTAAATTTCAGGCTCTACGCTAGACCTACTGAATCAGAAATCTTGCAGGTGGATATCCAGTCACCTGGTTTACCAAGCCTTCTAGAGGCTTCTGAGGCCCACTGTTCTAAAGACTTCTGGAATGCTACAATGTACAACTCCCACTGTGCTGGAAAAACCAGAGCTTACTTAGTCAGCAGCCTTTTGGGACAGGATCTGCCATTAACATAGAACCAACCTTTATGGTGTGAATTACTCAGGAACAGTTCATCAGATGTTGATTTGAAATTCTAGATCTTAGGTATTTCTTAATTAGTTTATCCTGTTTCACTCCAAATACCTCTATCCTTAGCAAAGAAACAGGTTGGTTTGTTCTTTCACTTGATTTTTGCTGAGTAAATTCTCTGGTCTAAACCTCATACTAGACTTTGAGTATTAAAAAATGACTATGACATGGCCTGTGCCCTCAGAGTATTAATGGTCTAGTAGAGCCCTTAGTGCAATCATTAGTATCATTCTTCATGTTATAATGATACAGCAGAGAAAGTAAGTAAACACTTTCTGTCATGAGACTGGAATTTATTAGAGATGGTGCACCTAATCAGAATCTAAGATGACCAGTAGGATTGGACAGGTGTGGAAATTGAGGAGGGACCAAGGTTGAGGGCTATATGTGTAGAGGGAACAGCATAGGTAAAGGCCCAGAGGTTAGAGATAGCTTGATCCTTTCAGGTTACTGCAAATGAGTCAGTAAAGCTATAGAGGTTGAGCAAATGGAAATGCCGGATGATGCACACCAGGAAATAGACAGTGACCAGATAGGATAGACTAAATTGTGTTCCCTCTAAATTCATATATCGACTCCCTAACTCCCAGCATGACTATATTTGAACATAGAGGCTTCAAAAATAAATTAAGATGAGTGTAGATCATGAGGGTGGGACTTTAATCTGAAAGAACAGGTATTTTTATAAGAAGAAGAAATACTATGGAAGAGACACATAGAGGGGTGACTTTGTGAGGAACCAGTAAGAAGCTGGCCACTTGCATGTCAAAGAAAGTAGACTCAGGAGAAACCAAACATATGTACACATGAATCTTGCATTTCTAGACTTCAGAAATCTAAGGGTAGGCCAGGGCAATACCTCAGTAGAGTAAGTTCATGCCTGAAAAGTGCAAGGTCCTAAGTTCAATCCCTGGTACCACCAAAAAGTAAATAAATAAATAAAAAATAAAAAGAAAGAAATGATAGCGAATAAATTTCTGTTGTTTAAAGCCACCCAATCTGTGATACTGTGCTATGGTAGCCCTTGAAAACTGATATACTGCGTAATGAAGGGAAACACTTGTTTAATGTTATTATGATGACTAGTGTAAGTCACTGAGGGCTTCGAGTGGAAGTGTGATACAGCCATAGCTGGCTTCCAGAAGGATCATACAGGCCGCTGAGATTGTAATGGAAGCACAGGTGAAGTAGGAGGCTCCTTCAGTGGTCAAGGTAGTGGATTATGGTGCTTGAATTGAGATGGTCACAGAGGGAATGGAGAGGATATGAATTTGAGAAAGTTTAAAAAGTTAGAAGCAAAAGGAGGATGTGTGTGTGTGTGTGCTTGTGCATGTGCATGTGTGTGTGTGTGTGTGTGTGTGTTCATTTGCGTGTGTGTGAGCGCACATAAACGTGCTCATGCACATGAATCCAGTATATCTCATGCCAAGTGCTACATCAGGCACTGGGAACAACACAGGCTAATAAGCATGGCTCCACAGGCGTTTTCTCAGTGTCTGCCCTGATATCTTCTTGATAGTTCCTATTTATCCCTGAGCACTTAGCAGAGAACTGTGTTCCATGCCACTTCCCACCTCACCTCTCACTGCTTTCTTTCTCTTTCCTATTAGGCTTGAGATAGGCAGAAAAAAAGTCCTATTCATGGTCAGAATACTAAAAGTAATGTAGCTACTTTTCCTTTCTGCTCTGACTGAGAGCCCCAGTAAGGCTTTTTTTCCCCATGAAATCTGAAAATCTGCAACAAGCTATGAGCTGTCATTGCGTTCCAAGGCCCACTACTTCCCCAGCTGGAACAGGTCTTACATGAAGTCAGTAATGAAGTGGAAAAAGACTATTCCTGAAGTTTGAGCTAAGGTCCTCCCTCCCCTCTACCTGTGTTTCATAGGGGAGAGAAAACTGGGGATATTGTGAAGGGCACAAAGGTCAGCCTTGACTTTCCCCTTCGTACCATTTGTGCTAGTCCTTACCTCAGAGTTTTCCACATGCCTGGTGACCTCGTTCTGTCCCAGCATTTTTGTGTCCTCTACCTCCACCACAGGCTGGCCTTCTGTGGTCAGTACCATATGCCTCTGTGCAGCTAGGCATTTGAGTGCTAATGGAGTATAAAGCTCAGCTTGTGTTATGCATGTTCTACAGAGCCTTTCTGACTGAGGCCATTGGATAAACATTAAACAGCAGCCTTAACAGCTCCCGGAGCAGTTGGTGGTGATGTGCTCCTCTGCACATCTGTCTCAGGCCTCTCCATGTCACTGACCT